>JAPVRG010251146.1:5306-16637 GCA_029783565.1 Rhagoletis cerasi
AGTTTAAAAGTACACACGTATTCTACAACTGACGCAAAAATCGTAATATGTTGTCTCTCTTTGATTTCGGAATAAAAACACATTGTGAGCATACGGCACTGGCAATATAGAAGTATTACATATATGGTTGTAAGTAATTAGCAAATGCTTGAAGTGGTACCAACAGCTCCACCTACACACATATTTTCAAAAACGTGTTTGTAAAACAATTAATTTTTAACCAAAAAAAACCACCGACTTCAACTCTCATATCAAAATTTTGAAGGACCGTTAATACTAGACCACCCAGGTACCGCCTTTCCGATAAAAAAAGAACTATCGGAAACGGTTCACTTGGTTTTAAGTTATCCGGTAACATACATAAAAAAGTGTTCCGACGAATTCATAAGTCCTCCTTTTTTTGAAGTCGGTTAATAAAAAAATGTATTTGCCTTTGAGACAGAAATATTTAGTGATACAAGGAAATTAATATTTTTAAGGACTAAAAGTAATACAGATCAATATTTCATGTCATAAGCCACCTTTTCATAGGCCGGGTCACATATAGTTTACACTATCTTGTAGTGTGTAAACCAAAATATCAAACAATGGCTAAAATATGAAATTTTTATAGGCCACTAGCTGCGTTCAAGTAAAGGTATGATGTTCAGGGCAACATTAACTATGTGTGAGTGGGTGCCGGTTAAATCATTGATACAGCCATATTAAACTATTTTATGTTTTTAAGTGAACTTAAAGAGTTCGATTCCCCGACTTTTGTCCACCTAGATTTGGAATTCAGAACACTGTGCGTCTTGCGAAAGACTTTCTTAACTACATGAACTATCCTAACTTTTTACTAACCCAGCGCTGTCAGATAAACTGTCGTTTATTGTGTCTTAGCTCCATAGCTTAACAGCTGTTCGGAGCGTCATTCTGCAGATCCCGCATAACCAAACAGCTAAAAAATCCATAGAGTCAAATACGATGGCATCAAAAAGTGTCCTAGATTGCGGAAATGGAATAAAACTTTTAGGAAACTTCATTTTTTCTGGCTTTCCGGGTATAGGAGCACCGGAAGAAACGAAAGTATGGACTCAAGGAAAGGAATGTTGTTGAATAACGCAATTACAATCTAAAAAACGAAGAAATTTATTTTATGTAAAAATGCCAAACACTGATTGTAGACATATGGTGGGACTCATAACTGGTCACAATTTGTTAGCTAACAACGCCTCCGAAATGGGCTTGATTAAATCCATGCCATTTTTTTGCCGCACATATATACCTTCCTAAACACTTAAATATGTATGTATGTAAGTAAGTAAATATGTATTAACTTCAATGTCGTCCTTGTGTTGTATTTATTCCTTTTGTGCTGACATGTTACGCCGTCAAAACAGTGGAAAACAGTAAAAATCCCAATAGTTTAGCGCCGGCGCATATGGAAATTTCAACGGAAATTCTGAAGTGTAAAAGGCGTTAGAAAAATTTCCATAGAACAATGAATGATTATTGATGAAAGTTTCCTAATTTTCCCCAGATGTCTTAATAGAGTTCCATGAAAAGAGGTTTGAGGAAAAATTTTAGAAGTTAAGTAAACACCAATTAGTGGTAAATTTGGTAAGTGGTACACATATGGAATATTTGCGGGAAATTTGTGTGAAATCTTTGATGGGGAAATGAGCATAAGTAAATACATAGATTAGTATATACTACATATCTACTACATATGTATATATATATCCCTTATTGCTTATATATTGGCATTTCCAATCTGATGCGACGTGACATTTGTGTGTCAAAACGAAATAAAAAAGTCAAAATTTAAAAAAGGGAATTCTATATCCCTTATTTAAAAATATAAGCAAATATATGCGCTAGCGTGACGTTACAAAGAACAGAAGTAGGGTTTGACGTGGGTTACAAAATTGCAAAACTTTGCGAATTGGGCGAGACTATTTGTATAAAATTTTTTGTAGTAATATTTGAATAATTCAGGCTAATTTTCCATGTGAAAATTTTTCCAGTTTTTTTTATTTCGTCGCCGAAGAATCTGATGTGACGTTACGTTGCTTAAATTTTCTTTGAAAAATTGTTTGTTAAGATTGTTTTTAAACGAATTTTTAACGCAAATAAAACATGAATTTTATGCCGAATATATTTTACATTTAGACTTCAGCACCACCTAGCGGGTCCAGTTTTTGCAAATATCTCGACCCTGGCACCACCTAGCGGGACAATTTTTGGGAAAAATATTTCTGAAAAAAAAAGTAGCTTGTAAGCGGAGGTTTTTCATACTAGTTTTTTCCTTAGAAAAACTCTCTATTTAAAAACTAAAACCTGTGGTAAAAAATATAAGTATAATGATATTCTGTAAATTGTGCGATAAAATAAATATTGTAACGTTTTTTCTATTTTATAAAAATTCATTCATAAGTAGTATATATTATAAAGAGCAGCCAAATTGTCCATAAATATTTTCGATTTATGACTTTTATTTATTTTCTTTGCGGTAGACCTTCCGCTGGATACGCCCATTTGTAGATTCGTACAAGTGGACCTTAAAATTTATCAGTAGCATTCTTTATCTTTAAGAGGCGACACATAATGACATACAAACTAACGACTTTTTTATATAATGTTATTGAATTTCAAAAGTGTCTTCATAATTATTAGTTTTTTTGTTTCAAAACCATTTTTACTAAGAGGAAGAAATTTGTTTAGCTAGCCAACCCCCCTTTTTAACGAAGCATGAATGATCGTAAAACAGAATTAATTACCTACAGCCAACTGTCGAAGCCTCCTTTGGTCTTAAGAATCCTAATGATTTTCAAAGGTACCGCCATAAATTTCTGCCACATTTCCTAAACAATGAAGGCTTCTTAATGCACATATGCACATATGTACATAAGTTTGCTTGTCTTCGCGGCACGAATAATTGTTCTTTATTCCTTTTCGAATTTTCAAATTCATTTCTTGCATTTTCAAATTCATTTCTAGCAAATCACACACTTTTATTTAACTTAAAATCGAATCGAAATCAGTATTACCTTTACACAAATTTAATGAATTTCAAAGGAACCGCCATCAAATTGTCACTTGACTGAAGATTTATGTGTTTTACTAAGTGTGCAAACAAAAGACTCAAGCTGCGAACTCTTAGGCAGTAAGCTTCGAAAACTTCCTTCATTTTGTTGATCACAAAATCTGTGGTTTTGTATTTTTTAACACAATTTAATTTTTTTTGCACTTCCACTAAGGGCAAGCAAGCAAGCATTTAGTTGCCCTTGAAGCACGAAATAATATGTCGGCAATGGATTTTTAGAATTTCACAATTTCGCAATTACAAACGTACATCTATACATTCATTTGAAAATTACTAATAAGTAGACAGCGGAAATCGAAAAAATTAAAAATCATTTAGTTTATAATTTTTTTGGGTTCTTTGTTTTTGTTATTGGTGCGAAAGCCTACCCAAAACTAATGAACTTCAAAGGCACCGACATCAAAGTGTCATCTATTGTTGATTTATTGCTACTAAATAAAACTTATTTTCCCCCAAAAAGAGGAGAACAAGAAGTTTAAGAGTCATGGTTAAAAAAAGAACACACATTTAAATAGAAATTGTGAAAACTTGAATAGAGTAAATGAAATACCTAATATAAAAACAAGCCAACTCCAAAGGCATTCATGAGTATCGATAAATGCTTTACCATTGTCTCAAGTTTTTGTGCAATTTAAAATGAAAAAAGTCAAAATTATTTTGACATTTTTTGAACTCGTACCCAAGATAAATTGTGTGTCTTACACTAAATACTTCTGTTTGGCGGAGTAAATTGTAAACCGATAATTCAAAGCTATGGACCAGTATCAGTAGAGCATTTAGCGGATTCTGGAATATGAAACCAGGATTGATTGATTAAAACCTGCAATCAGGTTTCAAAAATCCAATATGGCGGATATAATATGGTGGAATTTTTATTAAAAATCTTTTGAATTCGCTCTAAACTTGTTACTCGGAAGTTTTTTGGGTCGCTGATTATGAATCTGAAAATGAATTTTTAAAACTCAAAATGGCGGATGCAATATGGCGGACATAAAACAAAAAATATTCCTGGGGGTCTACTCTGTATTTCGATTCAAAACCCAACGCAATTCGAAAGGCGAAACAGACTAATACAAATTCATAGCGTCAAGTATCCGAATCCGAATGATTTGCCTTTCGAATCGCAATACAGAGTATACCCCCCTGGACTTTAAATAGCATTTAGGAGTTTTCATGGTAGTTAATTACGAATCTGAAAGCAGGTTTCAAAAATTTTAACTGATGGGTTTAATATTTCGGCTATCGAATTTAAAAAGTTAGTGGATTTTAATAGAACATAGTGTTTAGGGATTTTTGTAGTCACTAAATACGTTTCTGAAATTAGGTTTCAAAATTTTTTTGTATACTTTATGCGGTATTCATATATCGGAAATCAGTCAGTGTGATGACTTCTATGAATAACAGATTGCTGTGAATAATGTTTGAAAAGGAGAAAATTAGATTCCTCTTTGCATTCAAATATTAAACAAAGTTGGAAAATTTGTTTATAATTTTCTGTGTATCTGTAGATTATTGGCCTTACTCATAAAAAATAAAATAAATTTAAAAAAGTTTTACAAATTGACGTTTTCATAAATTTTTCAATTTATAAACCTCATGATTCAATAATTAAAGGTTCGATAACCTGACAGTTGTCTCGCTCCCACCGCTCCCTTAGCACCGAAACTGTGTTGTTTCTTTGCAAATTTGCTTGAAAAATAGTAGCTTACGTGTAAAATAGTAGCATACGTTTTTGTTCAATATATTTATTTATATTTGTATATAAACACATTCAACTAATAAAAAAATGAAAACTAATTAAAAAAATAATTCTCAGATAATTCTCGTGATAATTTTATTTTAATTGTGAGACCTTTCTCAGTTTTTATACCGCTAAATTACACATAAATTGCATAATTCACGTATATTTCTTACTATTCTATTTAATATTTCGTTTAAAATGCCCAACTTCTTGCAAATACATTAGAATTTACAAAAGGAATTTCACTACTAATTGCCTACTTTGCGTACTTTTCTCCTACAATTTTCGCACCAAGGAATTTCATTCTTTCCCCTTTCTCCCTCCTTCGTAAATGCAACCTTTTGTAAGGGAGTGTCAAAACGCGGCTATCAATAATTATCTAACCTTTTATTATTGAATCATGATAAACCTTTTTTAAAGCTATTTTTTTTATGAATAAGGCCATATATGTTTACAATATGTCAATAGATTATGGGCAAAATTTGGCACGATTTTTTCTCCAATTTTGAGGTCCAAAACATTTATAATAGACGCCATAGGTATAACCTTAGAAGCTCCTTGTATAGCGTTGTCGGACTTGCTGCCTCTAGATCAGTGCTCGACAGCCCATAACCTCGCTAGGCCGACAATAATCGTGTTTTTCGCACAGACACGATCGGCAATACACACGTACGCAAAGCTATGGACGCGAAAGATATGCCGTACACAAGCACATACTATTTTAATGTGCGTGCGTTCGATTTTGCCTAGCACTGCTTTAGATCAAAAATTTAGATATTGTGTTATATACATATGTATATTCATATCGAATAACACGATTATTACACTTTTGGGTAGGGGCAATTATTTCGATAAATGGTAGTGGCCCTATTACCAGCCGGAGTTGCGAGTGTTCCTATTGTCCCGGCTGCTTTCTAGAGATCTAATGGCGGCTTTATTCGAAAATATAATTACTATATGCAACCCAAATCTGAATTGATCAGCAAACGGCTGTCCCTCTTCATGGTTGTTAGTTCAGTTTTAGAGACAAATCTTGAAAGTATACACCACTTTCCCCTCTTTAATTTAATTTGGACCCGTCAGTAAATATTGTGGACGAGTACGAGTATGCTTTCAGATCCGAGTTTTCTTCCCATCCGCTTCTCGAGGGGATTTTCGTGGTGAAACCGTTTTCTGAAGGCAAATTCTAATAGTTAGCATACATGCCAACCGATCTTATTAAATATTTTTCCAATAGCCGATTTTTTCGAGGGTGTTCATAATAGGCCAATCCACTGCGGTGTAAATTTGTATAATAATAATAATAATAATAATAATAATAATAATAATAATAATAATAATAATAATAATAATAATAATAATAATAATAATAATAATAATAATAGATTGGCGCTTACACATATGTTAGTGTTTGTATATCTAATGCAAAATCAATGCTAGTTTTCCTGCTTCTCTCTTCCTATTTAGGTCATATTCCTGTACAAGATGATTCCAAAGTGTATATTTTAATCCGCCAGACTCTATAAGACAACCATAATAGTTTGCTTTATTAATTTGTTTTTACTGAGACACATCTCTGCACATATGGTTTTTTTTTTTTTAAGAAAAAGAGACTAATAAATTCTGCCAGAGGTTCTGAAATTCCTACTTGAAGTAGGGAATTGATAAGGATTCTATGAGAATTGTTATTGAATGCCCCATGGATATTAAGAAGTACTATGTATTTGTGTAGTAACTACTAGGCGTGTAGCTATGTACTTAGAAAGCTCCTTTGGATTTAGCTTTTGACTGATGTACGAATCCAATAGTCTTTCCAGAGTTTTTAGAAAAAAATAAGTGGTTTCTTCTACACTATATTATGAAACTCATTATCAAATAAACAAAACTTTACCCAAGTCGAGTTAGAACTACAAAGAACATTTGCCCTAACAAAATCTTACCACTCCGGCATCTAAGTATATAGATACTCTCCGCGAAAATTTATGCAGCTTATGAAAGCTCAAGCCTTCAAAGGTATGGGAAATGTCAATTGAACTGTACTAAATATGAGCATATTTAACAATAAATAACATACATAAATTGTAAATATTTAAAATGATTTCAACGGTAAAATTTAAACGAAAAATCGTTTAACATCTCACTTGGTGTTAAAATTGAAGGAAATAATTTCTAGCCGTTGGTATTTTCCCGTGAACTGTTTATACCCCCACCTTGAAAATGCGTTGTTACCCATGACATTTATAAATTAACATCTTATTGTTAAAATGGAACTTACTCACTTTTTTATTATTTTGTTTTCCGAAGTAAAAGAAATTTGAAACCTTTTCAGTTACTGAGGTGTGAGTAAGTTTTGAACGCTTACGCGCATACCACCGAAAGCTTAGCAACAAACAAATACATCACACTTATGTATATGCACCTACCAGTCATTCACATCAAAGGGTGCGTGCGTGTAGTGTCGCGGTGGTCTCTCAACAAATGCACTTACATATGTACATATGTATGTATGCATGTACATTCATCCATATTTTCATAGCTGTGTTTGTTCATGAACTTTTTATTGCATTCGGCGGCTGCTACAAATTTGATTGTTGGTACATTATTGTTAGTACATACATACATACATATGTATAGAGAGGCGACAGCATTTTTGTTGAGTGGTAATTAATCTCTCTACTTTTTCTTCAACTCCAATTTATGCGTCCATTTGCTGTAATATATTTTTATGTATGCATGTCGTTGCTTTACATTTTTCTGATCTTCATTCGTCTTTTTTCGAGACATGTAAACAAGCCGTGGCTTTGGAAAATTAGTTGGAAAATCCACAAATTTCGTTACCATCAGCTTCACAAAATGACTTGTTGCCGTTTTCGTTGGTGCTGCTGCTGCCGCCGCCGCCGCCGCTGCAATCCAATAACACTACACCTCTTTAACTCAACCGCATTGTAGTTCATCAAATTTTTATTAAAGCCTCTGCCTCTTCGGAAGGTCTCTGCTCTTGCATATGTGCTTGGCGCTGTTGCTTGTCTTCGCTGTCCGGCTTTTAGCAGCCTTCGCTGATATGATTTCTTTTTTGTTTCCATCATTATTAATAGTTGTCAGTATACACTCATCTTTTACTACTCATTTGTAGTTATTTGGTAGTCGAATTTATGAGTCATCTATTCAGCCTCTGCGGGTTCAAACATTTCATTTTCCATCCACGTTTATATTTGCTTTTTATTACATATGCACATATTTTAGAAAGCATCATTTTCCCGTTTAATTGTATGTTTGTATAAGTGCGACGGTTTGCCGGTTTATGACAGTATAAAAAATTAGTTGTCTATGCGTGGTAAATAATTAGGCCTTCAATTGTCATGTCATTATCGTTCATCTCTACCAAAATTTAAATTGTTTCCATTTTTATTGCCAAGTTCGTTTATTCAGAATATTTAAAAATA
The DNA here is from genome assembly GCA_029783565.1 of Rhagoletis cerasi. NCBI lineage: Eukaryota > Metazoa > Arthropoda > Insecta > Diptera > Tephritidae > Rhagoletis > Rhagoletis cerasi. The sequence goes on from JAPVRG010251146.1 coordinate 13,579, forward strand.
TTATTAATGGTTTCGGAAAAATTTTATGAGTATTTATGAGAACTGTTACTTATGGGCTGATGCGTGCAGCGAACAAATATTCCCGTTTCATTATAAAAGTGTGATATGTTTTGCTAGAAATATTTAATTAATGTAGATTATGATTCTCGGATACATACATATATACCGTTTTTTCATTGTAGTAAATTTTTTTTGAGGACTATGGAGGGCTAAACGCTAGGAATGGTTGACTTGCTTTGTGATACTGGGGGATTTGTAATTGCCGCCATTTTGAAAACATTTTTTATTTTAATTTTTTCCTTCGGTATGAATATCTTTATTTTGAAGATTTATCGACATAACTGATATTACATTTCTTTGCAATGCCGTACTTATGACCGCTTTTAATTCTTATTAGGGCTGGGAGCACTATCCGTATTTTTTGACTATCCAAATAATTCCGATGAACACCTCAGTGAGAGGGGAGACCAGTATGTTTACAGGTATGTATTTATATAAAAAAAATATTTATTGGACCAAAAAGTAGTAGGTAGGCGCTGTGGCCAACGGTAAGCAACTACTACCACCCCTGCATGGTTGTAAGCTATGCAGAGTCCACAAAAAGCTCCGGAAGCATTGTCCGGAGGATGCATCAGACTAGGCCGAGCGTACTTTAATCTGCCATCAAATTATAACTTAAGAACGTTTTATTACATGGCAGTTGAGAAGTGCATGTGCAAAAATTTCATAAATATAATGAAGGAAATTTTTGCACATGCAACATTGCATAGTATGCATTTAGGCGGATGGTGCTAGTATTCGTACAATTCTAATATTTGAATAAAAACTCCGAGTATCCGGATATCCGAATTACGTGTTTATATTCGGATAAGAGTTGTTTGTGTATTAATGTTTGTGTATTAATGAAGTGCTCTAAATATTATTTATTTTGCAATTCGATGGATTCAGTAATTTTGAGAACAATTATACTAATCCGTTTAATTACTGTTCAGAATATCCCCATATCTGGACAACCAAATGAGCGGATAATAATCGGATATCCGGATTTCATCGGTATACACGAATATCCGAACGGATATCCGAATATATGGATAGTCCCAGCCCTAATTCTTAATAGTAATAATAGATAGGCGATCACACAATATGTTAGTGTTTGGCTTGCTGAGGGGAGACCGCTATTAGAAAAAACCTTTAGTTTTTTATTTTTTTGATGTTGTTCGGAAACAGGGCACGAACTCAGGCCCTGCGGAAGGATAGTGCGCACTGCTAACCACTACACCACAGCGTCCGCCCTAATTCTTACTGATCAAAAAAGTACTAATATACGAGGTCCTTTATAAAAATCGGTTTGAGGAAAGCCTACTCTGAACAGTCTATCCCCTTTTTAACACGCTTATATTAGTTTCACTTGTATGTTTGTTTGCTTGTTTGTTTGTAACTCTCTTCTGGCAGCTGCTGCAAGCGTGTTTTTTAGTTTTTTAAACTATATTCTGCTTATAATGTTACTATTATCAAATTGACGCTGGGTCAGCTGTCCTGAAATTTGTAGACTGAACGCCGACTTTTCTGCAGCGTCTTGGCTACTAAGTCTATTGCATACAGGTTCAATATCGAATTTAGTGCAGCTGTGGGGTTGTTTTACACCCTCTAAATTCCTATCATGAATATTTTTATTTAATGTAGCCCGCCATACCAAGGACAGCTGTGTAGATACAATGGGATAGACAGAGAGATATGTCGCATGTCTGAGTATTTGTCTGAATGCGTATAAGACAATGGGAGCTTTCTTAACATTTTCATTTACAATCACGCCTGTTTACTGTTTATAATGATGATTTAGAGGGAACCCATGGCGGTAGGTTGTATTCCTTTGGGAATAGTACTATGCCCGTCTTGCCAGGATTCAAATTCAGGCCCAGTTATAGATTTCTATTAATGCGAGACCAAGTATTTCTTTCATCGAATTAAGACATCTTCCTGTAATGATGGCGGGCAGGTGTCACACACTGGTCGGAGAGGTCATGTTTTACACGAAAAATTTTGACTGTTACGATTTTAATGAAACTTTAGGATCATAATATTATTGTCTTGCTAAATCCGAATAAGCCATAAAATTTAGTTTGCAAATTGACAACTGTCAAATCAACTGCCACTTTCTCTAAAAATAAGGAAATCTGTTTTAAAATGCCACTTACTAGGATTTGAGACATACTGATCACGAATATTATGTCCAATCAAAATTTTACAGCTGTCAAATAAGCTGCGAGTTTCTCTAGAAATGAGGAAATTTTCCCAAGACTCACTGATCTTGAATTTTATATCATATATAAACTTTTTCAGTTGACAACTATCAAATCAGCTGTAATTTTTTCTAAAAAAATAAGCAAATCTTAAAAATTTATCTTTTTAGTGATTTTTTCTTGCAGTTGAGTAACACAATATTTTTGCTTAGCAAAATAAATGATTTATTTTATTAAAGAGAACATAAATATTTAAAATGAATTTAGAATTAAATTATGAAATATTTGCAGTAATTATAATTGTGCAGAGTGTTTGGCAGACGGCAGACGGGGATAGATGGGGCCATCTGCTACATGTTCAGCCCAAAATATTTAACCTAGGTCCCATGTTTTTTTTTTAATTCTTTTAAATTTATACGAATTTCGTAATTTCCAACACTTTAAACCTCAATAACTTTATTTAAAATTAAAAAAAAAAAACAGTCATATTGACGCCTTTGGATTTTCCATTTTCAAAAAAATAATTTGAAATTTTTAATGAGCGAACTTGAGAATCTCCAAATACCAAATTTCATGAAAATTCAGCAATTTTTTAAATTCTTGGTCGCCATATTGAATTTTTGAATACTGACTTCAAATTTGTAAATACACATTTTATATGCTGCTAAATGAAGAATAAATTATATTAATCAAAAAATTTTTAAAGTACTTATGTTATTTGGAGGTTGGCGAAAATCCTCGTAGCTATATCCTCCCCGCGGGTGCCGACTGGGCAATGGGTAGCGCTGCCCACACTGCCGTCTGCGCGGGCTATTTGCA
>JAPVRG010251162.1:0-16053 GCA_029783565.1 Rhagoletis cerasi
TGCAATAAAGCGTTGAAAGTTACTTTACACCGCTTTTCAGCTGCTTGGGTCATAAACAGTGTAAACTTAATAATTATAATAATAATAATAATAATAATAATAATAATAATAATAATAATAATAATAATAATAATAATAATAATATATTTCTTAGTTTTATTATATCTCTCAGAAATAAAAATTATGTGTCGATTTATATTCAACAATTTATTGAGCTTGAGGCCGTTTTTAATGAAAATTCTTGTGGAAAAAACAACACAAGAATTTTCATTAAAAACGGTCTCAAGCTCAATAAATTGTTGAATATGATTGTTATAAGGACATAAATAACAAAAACAAATAACTTTAGGTGTCGATTTAAATTTTTTTCATCAAAAATAAACCTAATTATTTTAGTGTTATTTTCTCGATCTGAAATAATGATTATTTTATGAGTTTAATTTTCATTCAACAAGAATATTGATTATTTTTCGAGTTTTATTTTTTGATCGAATATAAAAGTCATTTCTTGAGCGCTATTTTATCTCTTAGAAATAAAAATTAATATTTGAACATAATTTTTTTTTTTTGCCAGATCGAAAAACTCAAAACCCCACACTGCTTTCCTAGTAAGTGTTTAGTGGTAGATAATTTTTGCTATGCACTCGTCAACATGGGCACTCAAAAACTGCAACAAATTTATCAACCGTATTTTTTTTTAATACATACATGTGTACATATATTTGCATATAAATAAAACTCAAAAAATAATCATTGTTTTTGATGCAAAAAATAAAACTCAAAAAATAATGACCTTTGCTGATCAAAAAAAATGAAACTTACAAAACAACCATTATTTCAGAGAGAAAAAAGCCACTTGAAAAATTAGTTTTATTTTTGACCAAAAAAATATAATTCGATACATGATTATATATTCTGAGCGATTGATAAAAATTAAAAATATAATTTTTATATACACCGCTCAGAAATTTTTAAATCGCATCATATTCCTACAGGGCATGAAAAAACATATATATACTCGAAAATGTCCTACGATATTTGGAAGCTTTTGATTTTTTTATTGAAAATTTGAAAATAATCATTATTTCGGTCCTTGGTTTTATCAGTTGGGTAGTTGCAACAGTGTTGCAAACTTTCAACAGTGCTGCAGTATTGCCGCTTTTATTATGTGGCTCGAACAGGTCCTCACCCTTGCCAACACGTGCTACTTTGAAAAGACCAGGTAAAGGAGAAGTTGGCTTCACTTGACATTTCCAATTGGCGTCAGTTGCCGCAGAAGAGAAACGAATAGCGTGCTTCATTGGATTCGGTCAAATTTGACCAGGCGTGTGCGTCGCCAAATATGTAAGTATCAAAAAATTTAAACTCCCTCGAAACAGTTGTCTTGTATCCTAACCTTCTCGAGGCGGCGTTTTCTTTCTGCCCATGAGAACTTAAAATTTCCCATTTGAAAAGGCAGTAAAATTTTCCTTCTTGCCTTATTTAAAAGTCCAAAAGTAAATTAGAAATTAATGTGAATAGAGTATCGCCTTTAGTCAGCTTTATATTTATAACAAAGACTGAACACGTTTCGGAAATTTCAAATTAACTTCTGTGGTAGGATCAAAGAATTTTGTTGCAGTAAAGCCAATAAAAATGTATACATACATATATGCCCATTTAGTTTTCCTTAAAAATTTAATAAAATGTCAGAGTGGTTCCTAGTTGTAAGTACGATCTAGAAAAAAAGTTTATGATGGTGATTTTTTTATTTAACAAGCACATTTGAAGGGCGGTCACAAAGAAACTCTAGTGTAAAGTTTTTTGGGCTGGCCTGAATTTCCTCCATACATGTACGTACATGCATGTAGTGGCTGGTGATGTGCCTGCCAATTTTGTGGTTAACAACTTTATTTCGCTCATTAAATGCTCTACTCGTTCGGTTTGTCAGTGTTGTTTTTTTATTTTTGCTTAACTGGCCCACCCTAGCCATTGGTTACTGCATGTGACTTTTCAGCTCTTTTGTAGCATCACTCACATATATTTTGACAAATGTACATATATGCATACATATGTAAGTACTTGTGTGCAATACTTAACCAACTTTTAGAACTTTTAATAAATTTGTAGTTTGTCACAGAAACCAAACTGAAGTTTTACTGCCCTTTGCATAGATTTATCGTAAACTATGCTCAGTCTGTATATATTCAACAAATTAAAAAAAAAGCAAATAAAACGCGCAAAATTTGAATTATTTTAAAGTTCTGGGGCAAGAGCAAGCTCTCATGGCCGTCTGCTTTGTTAGTAAACTTACTTTTTGTTGGTTTATTATATTAAATTTTAAAACTTTGTAAAATTGTGATTGGACTTGAGGTTTTATACCCTTGACATAGATACATACATGAAGTTCATGAGCGGCATTTGAAGTTTTCAATTAGAATGAAAATAGAGCAGAATTTTTTAAAAGAACGACATTTTGAATGACTACATGGACACCAAAGACTACATATCTTGCTTTTGTTGTGAATAAACAAACTTCCTCTTTTCATCGGGTTCTAGCGTCAAATTAATTTAATTGTTATGCTACCTGTAGTAAATATTTTCTACACAACAAGACATAATAAAAGACCGCTTAACTTCACACTTTCACCAGAGAAAGCAATTAAACTACTTTTAGTAGCTCACCAGATTTTAAGCAGAATAAGAAGCTGCTATGTATATATACTATATGCTTTTGTACTTGCATATGTAAACATGTATGTATGTACACGCACATACTTAAATGTACTAACTGTATAGCCAAGCTTAAAGAAGTTATTTGTTTGGCCTTGATTATCCATGTATGTACAACGGCCGCTTAGAGTCCATCGTTACACTTTCTCAACTCAATCGCTTGACTTGTAATTACCTTTCTTTAAGCATTCTTAGGCGCTAATGTTTTTCATTTAGAACGTGTAATTAACAGATAATTTAACTCTTGTGCTTGACATAGTTAAGCAAATAAATCTGGGAAGTTTTTATGATACATACGAGTATGAGTGGAAAATAAAGATAAGCGCCAGAATATTTATGTTGTATTCAGAGATTGTAAATAAAAGTCATTTTGTACATTTTCCTTTCCTTTTAAAAAATAAAACAAAATACATTTGTTTTGAGCAAAAAATGATGAAATACCGATTACTGCTTACTTTTTATTTTTGCAGAGCAAAATTTGTAGAGAAAATTCGCCTGGCATATTTTTGAGCAGAAAAAAGCGATAATGCTTGATCTGAAATCTTTCTTATTTTTCGAGATTTACTTTCGGAAGTTTTTTGGAGTTTTGATTGACGTTTCTGAATTCTTTATGATTTATTTTTCAGGAATTTTCGAGATTTTCAATTTCAATTTTCAATTTATTTATTAATTTTCATGCTTCATTTTTCTGAAAACTTTGTGTTTCGGGATATTTCTGGATTTTTCGTGATTTATGTTTCGAGGCTTGTCTGGATTTTTTTGGCTCACATTTAACATGAACAAAATCGTATCTCCTATGAACCGCGACCGATCATATTCTCAAATTTGAATAGACGGCCATATGCACTAGAGGGTTAAGTATTGAGCCAAATCTACAAGCAATGCACATATGAAAAACAATTGTTCACTTTTTATAATTTTAACGGCCCGAATTTTTAATACATTCACAGTAGTTTAGATTCAAGCCTATTGCTCGGAATGCGGGCATAGAAAAAAATTAAAAGTGTAAAAAAACATTATGTGCTTTCGAAAAAATACTTTATCGGCTGGAGAATTGCTTACAATTTCCAATTCGGCACCCACATGGATCCCGAATGTCTAATCTGAAAGACCCGAAGGTATTTTTGAGTAAATAAGCCAAAAAGAATATCCTAGAGCTCAGTTGTTCTAGACTTAATTTAACTTAACTTAACTTCGCTTGACTCAGCTTAACTCAACTTAACTTTACTTAACTTAACGTACCGTAAGAAATTGCTAATGATTACTCAACATGTCAACTTAAGCAAGATGCAAACATATTTGGTTTTTGTAGTCTCTTTTTCAGCTGTTTGACAGTTCGCTGCCAAAAATGCCACATCAAAAAAATTCATGGAAAAAAGTTTTTGCGTACATTTATTTTTAAGTAATACAAAAATAAAATCTGACAAGCCGTAACTTAACAAGTTTTTAAATTTCTAACGGTAAGTTAAGTTTCGACTAACCGCTAACACAGTTTCTCAAATAAAAGTCTTTCTTAAGTATGCTCTTCGGTCACTGAAATTTGAGAGCCCTGTTCCTTCATACGCATCGCGTCTCAAGCTTATAAACCTACAATCCTTGGAAAGTGGGAGATCTATCCTTTCTTTAACTTTTACATTTAATATTATTCAAGGTGTCGTCGATTGTGCTTATCTTTTGGAACGGATAAGCTTCAACGTTCCCAGGCGCAATCTTCGAGTCTCTTATCCATTTTACTTAGCAAAAGTCAAGACTAGATTTGCAGGTAATGCTCCCTTGGCGAGATCTATGCGAGAACTTAATATTTTGTCCGAAAGTATCGTAATTGATTTGTCCATGACAAAACAAGCTTTTTTTAATCTTCTTCACACTACTCTGTAATGTAAACACTTTACTAGCATAAACAAAACCATTCATCTATTAGTCTGTAAGAAATATTGTTTCATAGACTAATTAAATAAATAAATAATTAAATAAATAAAAGGTTGGCCAAAACATTAAGTTACATAAATTAAGTCTAGTATTGCTGAGATTTTATTAATGAAGCCACCAAAAGTCCTTAATATTTCTTAACTAAAAGAATTTATGTAAATATTCGGTCTCTCAGCTAGATACAACTTGGAACAAGATGGCCTGCAGAAGAGTTTTCGCTCGAAAAATTGCCACAGTTACTACATTTCATGAGCATTATTGCCTCATTCCAGACCATTTATTACCAAAAAGACGTCTTTTTGGTTAAACAAAATTTTCCCCCAGCACAGTCTCTTTTTAGCTCGATACATTTAGTTCAGCATTTTCCAAATTTGTCTATCCTTCCCTTTTCTCAAGTCAAATTAGACGTTTATTTCACCGAGTCACTTATCTAGGATGGAAATAGAAAATCCGCATACACGTGCATCCCAAAAAACTGTTGCCATGACCTTGTTGGCCAAAAGACTAACCTTAGTTTTCTTTGATACACGTTCACCAGGATAAGTCAGCTGATTTGGCTATTTCTTGACCTCTGCTGTATTATGATTGATCCATGTTTCATATACGATTACGAAACGCGGAAACAAAAACCTATGCAAAATGCCAGACACTTCTTTGAAGGAGTCACACGGTTGCAGTTACAAACGAGTGTGAGCAATCGCGGTACCCATCGCACGGTTGTCTTCTTTATGTCAAAATATTCATGCACGTTGTGATTCTTTAGCATCAGCCACCTCACGCGCTTTCATTCTTCGCTCCTTCAATAAAATACCTTGAATTTTAACGGCACACAATGGGGCTCTTCACAGCGGGCGATGCCCAAAACTCATTTTTCAAATGTTGGAGTATGAGAAGAAAAAAATTATATCAGCAAAGTCTTAAAAAAGTACCACATCTCGTCCTTAACTTTGGGATCCTAACTGTTACCAGTTGCCGCGTAAAGCAGTTCAAAGTTGACTATTCAATAAAGAATTTTTTTTCAATATCGAAGGCGAGTTCATGTGTGCTATTAAAATATGTTTTATAATTTTTAATGATAATATTGGTTTAGAACGCATTATGTCTGCGAAGAAACAATTGTGTTGATTGTTCTACAACCTTGGATCAATATTTAATTTCATCAGTTGTTGACATTAAAGAGCTGCCAGTGAAAATCTCAAATTGAAAAGTCTGGTCAAACGGACTCTCTTACCCAAAGCCCAGTTGTGTATTTGATCACAGATTGATAAGTTTGATGACTCAACGGTTGCCGCTACTTATGAATACATTGTTATCAGACATTGAATTGCAGTTGGCCGCTGTCACATCGTGTTTCAGACTGGGATGTGAGCAACTTCAACCAGTGCTGGCATAAAATATGACATAGGAGCGGACTTATAGCTTCATTTTTAGGTAGCCAAGCAAATTGTCCGGGCAGGGTTTGGACTTTGGTTACGCATTCTCTGAGAAGGATATCAATATTTTGCGAGGACTGACCATACGCTACGCACTGGTTACTCAACTAGTCAAAACTGGTTGCATTTTCACATACGAACCGACTGATGTATCCCCCAACTTTAAATGTCGGATTTGTCTTGGGGACGATCCTGAGTAATCAAAATATTCGGTTTTGGCCAAAAAAAGATATCTTCATTTCCAAAGCCTGCACTGCAGTACCTACAGATTAATTAATAAGCAGCTCGTTTACCAAAGGAATTTTCACAATATCCTAAGGATTCAGAAAATTTCTCGTGCAATAGCGGTTAGGAACTATTTTTCCGAATAGCAGCTGAACATATGTACATTAGAGTGGTTCAAAAAAACACTCTTTTTGGAAATTCACAAACGCTACCTCGAAATATTGTTATTTTGGATAAAAAAAGAGACAAGTATTTTTTTGTTTTGAAAACAAACTTATTTTAGAGGTCGCGCTGGTCGTTTTTTCATAAAAAAGTAGATGCTCTCAATTTTTTTATTTTCGTGACATGTTAAAGTGCAGCTAAAAATTTTGTTTTTACCTGTAATTATTCTAGTATTATTGGAGATTATTCCCTAAATTACGTGTCTGTATTGGATAGTTAGAACGGGCCTGGCGCCTGAAAATATGCTTTCGAGAAGGGAATGCAATAATTAAAACTTTGATACTGAACGTTTTACGCATTACAACGAGTTAAAACTCGACACTAGATTGTCTTTGAGATCGCTGATTACAAATCTGAAGTCATCTTTTCAGAATTAAAAATATGTTTGGATTCTCTCGAAATTTGGTACTCTGGAGTTTCCAAAGTTGCTGATTACGAATCTGAAGTCAACTTTTCAAAACTAAAAATGGCGTATCCAATAGATCACTTTTTTGTAAAATTATTGGATTCCTTCGAAACTTTGTACTCGTTTTAATTTTAGTAATTTTTAAAAAAATTTAAAGCCATATTTGAACCGCCATTTTGAATTTTAAAAAATTGATTTCAGATTCGTAATCAGCGACCCCAAAAACTCCCAAGTGCCGAGTTTCGAACAAATCCAGTAGTTTTTAAAAAAATTGATAACCATTTTGGATCCGCCATTTTGAATTTTGAAAAACTGACTTCAGACTCCTAATTAGGAACCCCAGAAACCTCCCTGTAACAAGTTCCAACCCATAACATTGCGTAAATCGTTCAGTATCAACGTTTTAATTTTAGTAATCTCTTTTCGAAAGCATATTTTCGGGCTTTAGGCCCATTCTAACTTTCCAAGACAGGCATGTAATTAAGGGAATGTTTCCCAATAATACCAAAGTAATTACATGTAAAAACAACATTTTTAGCTGCATTTTAATTTGTCACGAAAATAAAAAAATTGAGAACATCAGCGTTTTTATAAAAACCCGACCAGCGCGACCTCTAAAAAAATTTTTTTTTTTTCAAAATAAAAAAAATACGTTTATCTTCTTTTATCACAAATAACAATAATTTGAGGTAGCGTTTATGAATTTACAAAAAAAAAAAAATTTGTTGAACCACTCTAATGTACATAGATGTATTTTCACTAAAAATTTATGCTTAAAAATTCTCAAACATATATTGTTATAAAAAAAAACATATTCCGCCTTTCTTATACAATACAAATGCATACACAAATACTCTCGGCAACTTTGTACTTGCATGTATACAAGACGTGCATAAGTATTATTAAGTTCAAGCTGCTCTAAATACAAATGCGCCGAAGGCAAAATTTGCTTTCGCCATTTAAAAGGAATTTCGAGCACATAAAATAGACACAATTTATGTCAATTTTGCTGTGAACTTTATCGCCAAAACAGGTGCCAAGTGGCGTGCATATTCTTGATACAACTGATTGCTGTTGGCGCCGCAAGTAATTTTACCTTCATCCCAACCCCTTTTTTGCTTACGCCGCCGCATAGCAAACCGCTTTCGTTTCATCTTATAAGTACTACATATACTTGTATATAGAAATTGCTATATACATAAAAAAGTAAGCAAATATGTATGTACATGGTTGTGTAAGTTAGAAAACTGCAACTATACATTTCTTCCAACACTAGGTACTTATGGGGCAAAGCGGAGCAGCTGCTGCAGTTTTGTCGCGTATTTATGTTAAAGTGTTGCTTCTACTTTAAACATTTTTTTATGTTTTGCTGTCTTACAACAATTTTCCGCCTCTACCCGTATCAGCTTCCTGTCGGTCTTTCGTTTCAATCTTCCGCCAAAAACTTTCGCATTCATAGTCCTGTGGTTTTATGGAAGTGCATTTAGTCGTTTGAGTGGCTGAATTTGGCACAATCTCTACAAAGTCTGGCAGACATCTTGTGTTGTTTATTTTACTATTTAACTCTTTGCAGGAGTCCTGTTTGTATTGTTGTAGATTCAAATGCTTTTCAAGGAAGCCTAATAAAAGTGAAAATTGCACAGAGAGACTTAGGAGGGATCAGGTTATTTCGATGGAAGAAAATTCAGTATAGTGTTTTTTAAGTGTTTATATTTGAGGATGCTTTTTGGGTCAAATAATTTTTTTTATTACTTATCTTTATAAGTATACTCATTAGAGTGGCCATAAGTGTGTAGCACAAAATTTACGGTGCTTTACTTTATATACATCATTTGCCGGTCAAACGAAGCCTTTTTCAAACCAAAAGAAACTTTTTTCAAGTCAAACAAAACCATTTTTAATTTGTAAGATATTTTTTTTTCGAAGGTGCAAAAAATTGTTTATGTATAAGTGGATCAAAAGGTGACAAGAATATGTAAGATGTAAGCGGAGTAGAAAAAAGAGAGTTCAGGTAGGAGGGACTGATTTCAGAGATTTGTAAAATTGAAGTTGTTAATTGTAAATAGTTGTTGCTTTAAAAGAATAGTTGGTTAATAGCAGAGATGGGAACTACCACAAACAAGTGTGAGCTATTATTTTTCCTCTTCGTCGAAATTCAACGCCCGAATAAAATCTTTAAAAAATTTCACAGCTCTCTCCGCTAGGTCATATACGGCTGGTGGCTGATAAATACCACGAATATTTTCTGATATTGCACAACAATCGCATCATGAATGAATTATAAACAGGGACTGCAACTGTTATGATCTTCATAATAAAAATCATAATTTAACTGTTACAATTTGATTTCTATTCTTTCGATGAAATTTAATCGTTATTTTATGGTTTTTATTTTTTCGATCATAAAAGATTTAAATCGGCCATGAAAAATCAGTCTCCGCTATAACGGTTAAAAATTATCGAAAAAAATTAAAATCAAAAATAACGATTATTTTTTGATCGAAAAAATAAAAATTATGATATTTAACGATTATTTTCGATCCCTGATTATAAATCGTGAAGTGGCACAATGGAACTACAGCGGCCAAAAATAGCAAAAACAGACAAGCGAATTCTGAAATAGCGATTACGCAGATTCATAGCAAAATATCCAGCTAACCCAAGGCAAAAATAATTTTTAATAGAAATACATATTTTCAGTAATGGGACGAGCTTAAAATAGACGCAATGTAAAAAATATATTTGTAAGAAAAAATTTTGATTTTGCCGTACGTAATTTAAATAAATTTGTAAATATTTTCATTTTGTCATTTTTAAAGGAAAAAATAAGAACTGCGTTACAAACAATACAAATGTATTTACTAATTTCCCACAAAATTCAAAAAATTTAGTACGTGGAGCCAAAAAAGTTTTGTAGGAGGTGGGCATCTTAGTGTGAAACTCTTCATTAACTTCCAAATAAAAAAATTTTGGAGTAAACGAGCAGGGTTCCCCAAATTTCATTAAAATATAGTTTTTACCATTTGCGCCAATTTTTTTAAGAGTTGGTGGATGTAAATATTAGCCGATTTTGACGTTCTTTCAGATTTATGCTTTTCTGGTTTAAACCAGCATAAACACGGAATCTCATCAAAATAGGATAAAATTTACCATTTCCGCCCACAAGAGCTGTGGGCGTGTCAGTGCGTCGACTTTTACCATTTCCCACATTTCTTAATTTATAATAGCAGAATAGAGCATATACGAACTTTCAGCGAATTTGTAGTACGGGTAATATTTTTGGCCGCAGCTTATATGGGGACTTTCCACTGTACCTGGTGCATTTACAGCGCTCATCAACCGAGCCAATAAGAAACGAATATACGAGTTAGGATAGTGCAAATGTTTGGAATGCCTTTCAATTCGGAAGCCGTCATTTAGAATTGCTCAGCGAAACAAAAAAAGAATTTGTAGCAATAAATATCTACGTAAATATGTATGCATCTTTGGACATGAACCTCATATGAATCATTGCTGCAGGTAAATTCAAATGTGTGAAGTTTGGAAAATCTTCAACAATTAAATAATAACAAAAGCTGTAACAATTCCTTGTGATCAGCGCGGGTGTTTTACGATTTTAACGCGTCAAGGAAAATGTTTTTGCGTATTTCTATTTTGCTTGCCGCGAGTCATCTTTTCACTTCTTTTTCCTATATTCCACTCTCAAAATCGTTAATGTCTATATTTTTTCAGGTTTTTTTGAAAAGCGATCGAAGAGAAGAATCATGCTTTAACCAGCGTGTCGCCGATGTGACGACGAAACGATATAAAAAGTGACTCGCGACGCAGTTTAGTTTCAAGCAAATAAGCCGCGCCCTTATCTATGTCAGTGTTTGACGATGTCGTGTAAAAAGCAACAATTTAAACCAATTCATCCATTTTCCATTTTCGTAGGAAGTTTTCAATTGCTTCAGCTATAATTTCGCCCAGAGACTATTTTAATTGCGAAACACCGAACAGTATTTCCTTTTTTTTCCTGTAATATTACTGTCCCAATGTAAGACGAATACTTCAAGAAAACATATTGACATTGTACAGTTACATAAAATTTGTATTAGAAATACTTATTTCCAATAACACATTGAATACGTAGTTAATTATCTGGAACTCACCCATGATCAGATGGGATTGCCTTCGAATTTATTTGTTCCACTTTATTTTCTCTATGCCAGGAGTAATTTGATGCAGTTAACTTAGACAGCCACAACTGCTGCAGGTATTGAAATGCTCACCAACATTCAACGAAATAAGGTTTTCCCCAGTAGGAGCATATTATAGCGTTTTGTTGTTCCAAAATATATAATTATGAAAACTATGGTTGATTTCGTAATTTTCCTTGGCACAAAGATATTTGTACGCCCAACCCGGGATCACTAGGAATCACCGAATCTTATTCGAAAAAATTGCATACTTATACTAATTCCAAATCTCATATTATTGCGTGCGAAAAATAATAGTTTTGGAATTTCGGTCCAAAATTGCCACCCTAATGTACATCTACATATTTATTTACATAAAATGATAGCCGTTTCCTTTGTTAATAAAGTGCTCAAAACAACAGAACATACATATTTAAAATAAACTTTCAAATTCATTCATTCAAGATGTTTCGCGATAAAAATTTAGCGTGGCAACTTTAGCATAGAAGTGGGGTATTAGTAATCAGCACAAATGCTTGACCATGGCCTAGAACGAGTGGGACCCCCGTGGTCACAGAAACATGAAAATACATAACTATGTGAGAATCTTCGCCTCACTTAAGCTGTACAGCTGGGCAATTGAGGTTTTTTAAAGCGTGTCCTAGACGCTCCCTACCTTTTTTTATCAGCATTCATATGCAGGCAAATCCAAAAATGTTTACATTTTTAAATGAGCTCATCATAAAGTGAAATTAAGATCATGGAAATTAATTTAAAAAAGCACTTAACTAAGAAGATGTATGTAAGTGCACTTTTTGATCAAAGGTCAAAGAGGCTTCATAGCCGTGCTCTTTCAAAATTATTTTTAAAACCACTTCGCGTCGAATGCGCTCACTACGAAAGATTTTCTCATGTACGATGTATGTACATACAGATATATGTATACACAACACTGAAGAGCCTAAACTAATTACAAGCCACAAAAAACGTGAAAGCGTAGTTATGTCAAACGGCTGCAGTCATTGTGAGTCTTTCATTAAGTTCAAGTACATATTACGGCTAAAAAATTTTGCTAAAAAATGTTAAGTACATTTTTGTTTTATTACGAAACATGCGAACTTTAACTATTAAATTAAATAACTTTGCGTAGTCTGTAGAGTCATTATCCTTGCTCCCTTAAGTTGTGCAGCATTGCATCACGAGCACTTTGCGTGACAATAAAGAGCAGAAAGTGTGCAAAAAACCAAACGAGGAGACAGCACATAAAGTCACGCATAAGGAAATATGCAAGTATTTTTATGACCACAACTGCATACCCAGGAGGAAAAAATTAAATAATTTCAAATTTTGTAATAGCCTTATGCTTGGCTTCAGAGCCCGTGCTTAAGTAAAATCTTAGCTAAGCATCAACTGAGTAATCGTGTATGGTGAAATGGTGCATAGCCAAAGAACGTAAATCTATAAAAAGGAACAACACCCTGAAGCGTAGCGAGTGAGCCTTGAAGGTTTGCAACAGGAATTGTTTGGATTTACGTTCCTTGGTTTAGCAAAGATTTTTACTGTGAAACCGGGCATTAGATGTCGATGGTAACATTTTTTTTTGAATATTTTTCAAAAAGTTAAGAGCCTTTTTATTTTTTATTTCTAAAAGCATTGTACAACGTTTTTCCTTAAATAAAAAAAAATAATATGCATACTTCATACATACATACATATATATCATCCAAGGAAGGAACTCTTTGATGAAATCTAAGAAACTCACGCAGAAGAAGAAAGTGTAACCGTCTTAACTTGAACTTTCCAGTTGGGTCCTTTTGAGTATAAAAATCCGAACGTGTCGACAACTCCGTGTTTGTTGTGTATGTGTAAGTAAGTGGAATAGTAAAACTTGTTGTAGTTATACTCACTTGTTTGCAATCTCACTGAGCACATTATTTAGATACGCCATTATTTCTTAACGTATAATATATACCCAGTAGGAAGCTTTCACAGTGGACAGCAATGCATTAAAAAAAGCTATTTTTAAATGAAGATATTTACAAAAAAAAAAAAAATAATAATGATAATATATGACGATTTTTATATATTTTGTTGCGTATTTAGCGCTTATACAATAATGTAGAGTGCCTATTACCCAGAGCGTTACAGAAAATATTTTTAGCTACGTAGTATACAATATTAGAAAATAGTTTATTTTTGCTATGAAGTTTCTTTTCTTCCGCGCGTAAGGACTACACACACAAATTCTTTTTAAATAACTTAATTTATTTTAGTTAAAAGCAGTACTATAAGTTTGGACATTTATTTAAAGGAAAATGAAGTTCTGATATACTTATAACCTTATGTCAGTTACCAATCTTATCACCATCGACCGACTTTTACTCCTTTCCAAATAGCCAAAAGATCTTCCTGCTGGGCACTTGCATATAAATGTATACTTTTTGTCTATTTTCATAGGCGCCGTGTTTTGACCACAATAATCAAGTACATACATATGTATATACATATTAGTATGTGGAAAAGTATCGCGTGCCGGAAACAACTTTGTCTCCTGTCTAGACAAAGTAATTTCTATAGTGTATATCACGTGCACATACGTAAAACATAGAAATGAGCGTGCGGCGATTAATATCCAAAGACAACAAGTTACAAGGGATTTGCACTTACTTAAGTAAATATATACATATATTCTAAGGATTAATAGTAAATTTACATACATTAATTAATACATATATAGGAAAATTAATACCATTTGTTGTGTGAGACGGGAAATACGAGTACACATATTTCCCTTATAAAATCAACTATACAAATATATGTACGTTCAAATATCTGATTTACTCTAGCCCGAAGGTCTCTTGGGTGCTAACAATAGTTTATACAGTTTTAAGGGCGTTAAAATATGTGAATAGATTTAGAGATGATTTACTTTGGAATGAATTTCCGTCATCCCCTGTCAATTTGGGGCTAGAGACAAATCGGTTTCGGCGTTGTGTCATCTGCAGTGTAATTTTTCGTTATTTCGATTCAGAGGTGTAAGCTGAAGTTGTGAAGACAAAGGGAGAAAAAAAAAAGAATTTTATGCAACTTTACTTCGAGTTTTTGGGTTTGAAATTTTGCTGAGCGTTCCGTTTGTTAAAATAAATCTTTTGAGAATATAGGCTGATGTAAAAACAAAAAAAAATTTGTCACCTGCACTTTCTCGTTTGTTTAAAAAGTGGTCTACCAACCTAGTGTACCAAATGCACTTGTGGTGCGCAACAACAACACAATGGATGCACGCACAAACAGGAGATGACAAAAATTTAGCAACCGGCTGACTCAGTGGAGACGGCGGTGTTGTTTGTTATTAACAAGTAGCCAACTACAAGACCAATATTGCATTAGGGTGAACACAAAAATTACCAAACAAAATAAAAACAAAATTTTAACTGAATTATTTAAAACGCAAAGTGAACGATATTAATGAACCAATATCATCAAAACCAAAACCTTTTTTTTGAGGTTCACTCGAAAATGTGTCGAACCCACTCGAACTACCGCCCGAGCTGCCGGGGATAACTTTAACCCGCCCAGTGACTGGGCTCTGGGTAAGGGACGATAAAATTATGGGATAGGGAACATAAAAGGGTGAAATCTAAAAATGGAAAATTCAATTAAGTCTAATCGGTAGTAAATGTAGCTACTATTTCGGAGATCCCCACATAAGACTTCTGTCTCTTATACAACCCTGTTGAAATATTTTTTTGCCGGAACTTAAACCATACCGGCCGCCAAAACACAAAGAGTCTTCGCGCATTGTGACACACGTCACTATTGGAAGTTACCAACATAATTTATTCGACACTTGCATTGCCGAATTAGTTTGGAAGTAGTTAGAACGCTGGCCAAAGCTTTGAGTGCAGCTTGGCTGTCACTACAGATATGTAAACTTCTACCTGTCCACCTTTTTTCTGCGATCTTGTCCGCTTGTAATACCGAGGCGTATTATCCAAGAGAGAAGTGAAGATTGTCCCAATACCGTCGATATCCTGACCCAGTGTCATTTTTCGAACCATCAGTAAGGATTAGATAAAATGTAAGCCCGGACTCAATCTTGGGACTAAGCCATTTCTCACTTACCATACCCTTTTCGGAAGAAACTCTACAATGTTCAGTTTCCTCAGAAAAGTGTATGGTGGCAAATTATCCTGGGAAATTGCTTCTAGATCTCACACTAAGTAATTTAAAATTAGCAAACATGCATTAAGTTTAGCAAACAGATTTATCGCTCTATTGATTGAGAATCTGCTCCACCATACCACGGATGCATAACTGATAATGGGTCTGATCGATCCAGCTGATACCCTTTGGTGATAAACCCCACGATTTGCAAAAAAATCTGTTTACGTTGTCAGATTGCCACTAAAGCTTTGGAGGTGTTATGCTCTAAAACTTCCATGAAAGTTTGGCATCCACATCTTCTAGTAAAGATGACAAGGCTATCGGAAAGGGACTAACCATTTCCACCCACACTTAATAGGCCTGGAGAGTTATTTTGTAAAATAAAATAAAGTTAAATTAAATTTAATTAAATTAAATTAGATTAATTTAAATTAAATTAAATTAATTTAAATTAAATTAAATTAGATTAATTTAAGTTAAATTAAATTAAATTAAACTAAATTAAATTAAATTAAATCAAATCAAATTGTGGCCGCTGTGGTGTAGTGGTAAGCAGTGCGCGCTTCCAATCCGCAGGCCTGGGTTCATGCCCTGGTCAACGTCGAAAAAAAATTTAGAAAAAAAGGTTTTTTCTTAACAGCGGTCACCCCTCGGCAGGCAATGGCAAACCTCCGAGGGTACTTCTGCCATGAAAAAGCTTCTCACAAAAATACAATCGCCGTTCGGAGTCGGCATAAAATTGTAGGTCCCTCCCCTTTGTGTGACAACATCAAGGCGCACGCCA
>JAPVRG010251164.1:0-13528 GCA_029783565.1 Rhagoletis cerasi
GAAAAGTACTTTTAGTGTTTCCAAATTGCACCGTTATAGGTTTTTTTCAAATGCATTTGCGATTACTCCGAAACCTGTGGAGCAAAAAAAAAAATTTTTTTCGTATGAAAAACTACAAACGATTTAAAACGTATTTGAAAAAGAAAAAAACTAAATTTACTTAAATTGCTTGGTTTCCGCACAATGTATTATATTTTCGGAGTAACTA
Organism: Rhagoletis cerasi; assembly: GCA_029783565.1. Lineage (NCBI taxonomy): Eukaryota > Metazoa > Arthropoda > Insecta > Diptera > Tephritidae > Rhagoletis > Rhagoletis cerasi. The sequence continues at coordinate 209 of JAPVRG010251164.1, forward strand.
TAACAACTACAAAAAAATGAATTTCACTACAATCAATTGCATCGTTTGTAGTTATAGAAATCACAAAAAAAATTTTGATTTTTTCAAAGCGGGTTCCAGCGTGATGGAGCTCTACGTACACGTATGCAATTCAGCTGTCATTGCCGCCGACTTGTCTGACAGTCGATTACCGTCGTGTTGTCATTGCCAGACATAACCTGTAAAGCTCACAAACACCGAGATAACGCATCAGAAAATAGATCCTAGCCAGAGCAGCGCACTTGTACGAAATTTTGTTTCTGACTCAAGGCAAAAAATAAAAGAGCAACCCTGGATATCTAACTTAACCTTGCAGGATTTCAAACCAGCTGCAGCCCCTCGATTCCAGTCTTTGAAAATCTATCATAAATTTCCGACGATGGCTTCGATGACCGAAGGAGGCACTGCCAAGACTGGTTGGTGAACTATGAAGTCTGAGCCTTGTCTCATAAGAAAATGTTCGCTGCAGCCAAGTCTCATACGGGTATCTGTTCAAAAATGCTCCACGTCAAGAAACTGCTGTGACAAAGGATAGACGAAAAACTTCGAACTTGATTCTCAATCCTGCTAAAACGAGGAATTTCTTACGGCCTGCGTACATATAACTGAGCGACGGTATTCCAGTTGAGTGATGCCGTAAGAAGAGGAAGAAGAGACGTATTTTTAAAATTAAGAAAGAAAGAGCCATACCTAAATAAGAGCGTTGGGCGTTGCGTCTATCAGCCTGTCTCTTTCTGTCGTATATAAATTCACTGTGCTAGAGTGAAATAAGCCTACAAGAAAAACGCTCAACGCGCTAATTTAGGTATGGTTGAAAGGCAGAAAGAAATAAGTAAATTCCAGTAGGTTCACATACAGCAGCTGGCTGGCGAGAGTGCAGCCCGAGAGTTCTATGAAAAAATAAGCTATTAGCTAGATGGCTTCAAGCACATGGGTAGTTCTTGCATGGACCGGCACAAAAACCAGAGCCTTAAAACGGCATTCGTGATCGAATTATTGTTTCCAATCTGGTTGGTCTGCTGAACACTTTCTCAAAGGTTGATATTTCTATTGGAAAAAATTACCGAGGGATAAGCTTCAGACCAAGCAAGTACACTTGGTACCAGATTTTTAAAGACAATAAACCCTAGATAAACAAACCGATATTGACCTTTTCTTTTCAACGATTTTAAAGCTGCTTTTGATGGCAAGAAAAGAAGTTGGCTCTAATACGCCAAGCATGGAGTTGGGATCCCTGCAAAACTAATACGACTAGTTGCCTTTAGCTCCGTCCAAATTAAGAATTACCACTCCTTGGCATTCGAAACCAGGCGAGATTTAAGACAAGGCTACTCATTTTTGTGCGACTCATTTAATCTGATATTGGAAAGCGTTATACTTGCTTTTGATCTGAATCGCAGTGGACAGGTTATGTTAACCGTGCTGGTGTCAACACCAGGGCCGCCAGTGCAGCCATTTTCAATCAGGAGGTCTATTAGTGGACGAGGATAGGATACAGTGCCTCCTTGCAAGATAATACTAAACCTAAGCTTTGTCTACTTAGAATCCAGCATTAACACCAACAATAATGTTGGCCCAGCAGTCAAGCGAAGTATAACTCTTGCCAACGGGTGGGTGCAAGTTTTCCAAAAGGTAGGCAATTTAAAACCAGATATCCATCTCGGCGAACAAATATTACGCTCAACAAATCCCTCACCCTATCCAACCCGCAGAAGCGGGAACGATGAAGCACATAGATGATAAGGCTTTAGCAGCTTTCGAGAGTTATATTCTATGCAAGATCTATGGCCCTCTTCTTGGGGGTGACGATTACCGTAGATGGTGGAATGATGAACTGAATAAGCTTTCGAATGACATGAGCGTAGTCAACGCATGAAAATGTAATGATTGCGGCTGCTTTGATCTGTCGTACGAATGGATGATGATGCGCCGATAGAAAAGTTCTAAGATTCAGCATTCAAAGGTAAACAACGGAAGCGATTTTTTGGCATCAAGTTTCCCTTATATGCTTGCTCCTATTCCAGCTAGTTACATACATATGTAGTGGTACACAAAACGACTAGAAAAGTCTAGTAGATCATGTTTAACAAAAAATGAGTTTTAAAAGCAAAACAAAAGGAGCTAATATTAAAAAGAACTAAACGCTTAGTTTCACGCCTGGAATTTCAGCAAAACAGTATTTTAATAGCTCAAGAAAAGCACGTTAAATATGGGCATTGCAAGCAAAATGAAACTGAGGCTTGTTTGGCATGCAAAAGTATGCTTAAAGATATTTGAGTAAGTATGCATAGTAGAATAAAAAGAACAGCAAAAATAAAATGGCATAGCAAATAGCTGAGAATGTGTTTACAAGTGAATGCAAGCGTGTTTTCATGAGTGTTTATGTAAGTATAATGGTAAGTAATAAGAGCTTATTAAGAATATATAAATGAATAAATATACGGAAAATCTTTGCGATGCATGTGACAGCAGCACAACCTAAAGCTGTGTGCAAAGTTATATGCATGGATGTAAGAGTGGGTAGAACGTGCTTAGATCTTTGCATCTTTTTCTCCTTTGTTGTATGTGTTCATGAGTAGTTTTCCTACTGGGTTTATATATACGCCCTCTTAGATATGTTTTGTTGGTATCATCAGTAATGCAATATTTTGTGTAAGAGTGGATACTCTCGACTTGTGGGTACTTGCATTTCTATAGATGTAAGTATGTACTATATTTTTTTAATATACATTGACTTTGCTACACACATTGCTGTGGGTCTTTTATTTCTTCATTCCTTTGCTTTCCTATAAATGTCAAGGTGTAGTCAATGCGCAAAAAGCACAATCGACATTCTTTGACAGCAAAAAGTGGCTAAAATTACAGACAATTTCACACATTCATACGAGTATGCACATGCTCACACATTTAAAACTACATACTCTCCTACATATCTAACGCTGAGCTTCAGATCTGTGAGCTAAGTGTGTTTACCTTTTTTGCAAGCAGTGCAATAGAGCGTTTATTTACTCGCTTTAGATATATATACAAGGGCAGTCAGATAAGTACTTAGCCTCACCGCCCGATGGCGTCACTATGGCAATAGAAATTTACTATCGTATACGAGTAGTACATTCTCGTAGACGTCAAAATTTCTGCCGAATCGGACTCATACTTTTGTTTTGGCCGCGTGTGGAAGCGTGCGTGTCCGCGGATTTTAGTAAAGTGGAAAAAGCGCAATATCGGTCAGTGATTCGATGCTTTTTTTTTGGAAGGGAAATCGCGACGCGAAATCCAAGAGCGCTTGGATGCTGTGTACGGTGATTCTTCTACTTCGTTGGCGACCGTCAGAAATTGGTTTAACGAGTTTCAACGTGGTCGCACGTCGGTTTTTGATGAGCCATGCCTAGGCGCCCCGAAAATGGCTACCACGATCTCGCATTGGCGGACGGCCGATTGAAGGTGCGCGAGGTAGCTGAGAGAGTAGGCATCTCAAAAGACCGCGTGGGTCATATCCTGCATGAAATTTTTAGCACGAGAAAGCTGTCGGCGCAGTGGGTGCCGCCTTTTCTCACTCCGGACAACAAGCGCAACCGTGAGACCACTTCAGAACAGTGTCAAAATTGGTGAAATTGGTCTACGAACTGCTACCTCATCGACCGTATTCTCCAGATTTGGCCCGGTGCGACTTCTTTTTGTTTCCAAACTTGAAAAAGTCACTCGCCGGGCAGCAATTTGAGTCGAATTAGGAGGTCATCGCCTCCACGGAGACCTACTTCGCAGACCTCGAGAAAACGTAGTTTTCAGACGGGTGAAAGACTTTGGAGCATCGCTGGGTCAAGTGCATCGAGCTAATAGGAGACTGTTGAGAAATAAATCCCACTTATCCAAAATTTTCGTTTTTCTTTTGTAGGCTAAGTACTTATCGGACCACACTCGTATATATATATATATTACCCCTCTCGCAAAAATGGGTTTAAATATAAAAAATTGGGCAAGGTCTTAAAATTTAAATAAAACTAATTAAAAATGTTTAAAATTTATTTAATTCGCTATGTTGAATTGAATTTTAAAAACTCATAACCGTAATCAACGACTCTAAAAACCCCCGAGCAACAAATTCAAGTAAATTTTTAGTTTTGGAAAATGCCACTCGGCATTAAAAAGTTTACAAAAAATTGGAAATTTTCATTTCATTTCATTTCATTTCATTTATTCATTTGAGTCTATGGTTTAGCACAAGGCGAATTCATATAAGGTGGTGTTGCTAGAACAGCTGTTTTAATTCGCCTCGGTACACATGTGTCAAAACTTCTTATGAGTGAGTGAAAAAGTGAGAGTGTTGGAATTTGTTGTACCTCTTCTCCCTTAAGCGAAGAATGGCTGATATTTGACGTGCGTGTACCGAAAGCAAAAACAAAATACATGCAAGTTTTTGTTTTTGTACTACCGCTACCACCTTATATTAATTCGCCTTGGTTTAGCACATGATTTGTTTGTAAAATTTTTTTATATTCCACTTTTTTTATGTGACCATTCGCCTATTTTATTAAAGCAACTAAGATCTTTTTTTAATTGCTAATTCGCCTTCTCATCATTCAAAAAAAAGGAAAATAAATCAACTCACTTTTCATTTATGAGCTTAAATTTATAATGAAAGTGTTGGCATGACAAGCAAAATTTTGAACATTATAGACGGCCCGCTGGCTGGCAAAGAGGCATACAAAGCAAATATCACAAAAAATAAATGGTTACATAATTTATTTATGTATTTGTGGGCTTCATAAGTTCCATGTAATGTGCTTTCAACAATTAAAACGATGGCGTTTTCTCAAACTTGATTTTATGTTTCTGGCACTAATGATGAATCTAAAGCGATTTGTTGCGAATTAATGAATTGTTAGTCATTACCTGAGAGACAGCAATTCGTATGGGTGTTTGTTGCTACTACTACTATTTAATTTCATTCCCATTCAATCTTCTAAGCTTCTCCTTCCTTATGCAACAAAAAAAAAACTTTATAATCACCGGCTTCCTTTTAAAATACATAATTTAGTCAAATCGCTTTACGTGAATTTATTGGCATCTCGTGAGTTCAGCCGTCGTCTCACAAACAAACTTAACTTAACCTTATTGGCGCTAAGCCAAAATTTCTTCTATTTGCTTATCACATTGCTTTTGCGCCAAAGCGTCAGTATAAACACCAACATTCACTCAGGTACACACACACACAGCCTAACACACAGACTAACACACAGCCACCTGCAATGCTTGGCATAATGAATCGTCGAATTCTGAAAATTAAATGCCAACTTAATGTTGCTATGCGACGTAAACAAATTGCAACTGCAAGTGCAAAAGCAACAGCAACAACTACAACAACAAATAATAGTAGCGACAGCTCAGCAAATAACTGCATTGCAGCAGTTAACTGCAAAATACTGCAGCGCTCCTTGAGATTAACACCACCACTCAACCCCTTCTATGGCCTCACTTACGAAATTTGATTAGTTTCGTAGAAATTACGATTTAGCAAATTCCATAAGTTAATTTCTTGTTTGAAAATCGTGATGGTGTAGGTGAGTCTTAGAGGCGTTTGTTAATAAATATGTATGCACATTAGGGTGACCCTTAAATGTAGGAAGAAAATTTTTACATTAGATTTCCTAAGCCTCAACTCCTACGTCGATATTACTATTGTCGAAGATATCACATATAAATTTTGGTTTTGGAGTCAAAGTTCAGATTGCCCTATGAAGACCCAAAAAATTAAAATGGATTTTTTTTTTCATCTAATACCCAAAATCGATGCTACTATAGTCGTAGATATCACATATAAATTTCGGTCCCGATAAGAGAAGGTAGGGTAATCTGAACTTTTACCCACGTACGAAACGCCTTCACCGTCTTCAATCGGGACCAAAATTTGATTTTTCAATGACCACCCTAATGTACATAAATAGAGTGGAAGCGCCCTGATGAAATATGTTCTAAGGCGAACTAAAGAGGCATGACTAAAAGACATGAATAGATTATGGTAAATCGTTTCTTATGCTAATTAGGATTCATTCCAGCTTCTCTTGATAGGCTCGCTATAAAGGTAAGATTTTACCCGAATATAAGTGGTCAAACCATCAGATGTTATGTGTTGCCAAAGCAAATTGAAAGTTGAGTAAACAAAAACAAAAGCACATCTGCATTTTTACCTTATTAAAAATATCGCAACGAAAATATATCAAGTTTGGTAATAATTTTTGTTTATTTGCCTGTATGTTTGCGTCGAATGATAAAAAACAGCTATTTAAACAAAAAATGGCGCCTACGGTGTATTTGACAGAAGTACTTTCTCTGAGATAAATTTTGCTTTTTCACAATTTTATAGGTTGTATCCAGAAAAGTTGAGGAACGGAACTATTGTAAGCAGCAAACGAAAGAGGAAGAAGAAGAAGAAGAAGAAGAAGAAACTTTGTTTACTATTACCTTGTTTATACCGACACATAAAGCGCTTTGACTCAGTTCGCAGTGATTCAAAACGGACGCATAAACCAAATTTCAATACACTTTTGAATTTCAAAGCGCATTGAAATTGGTTTATGCATCCGGTTTGAATCACTGCGAAGTGAGTCAAAGCGCGGTATAAACAAGGTATATGAATACGTTAAGGGCCAGTTTTTCAGTGCTGGTTTAAACTCAGTTTAAACTAAGTTTAGTTAAACTCAGTTTAAATTTAAACTGAATTTATACTACTGACCAGTTTTTCAGTGCGAGTTTAAGGCCGCTTCATAATTTAGATGTTTTGTGGGGCAACACTATGGCATATGCCAAGGTGCTCGTATGAGCAATACAAAAATAAGACAGAACTGCTAAAATGCGCAACACCTTCCACAAAATAATTTATTATACTATTATTATTTTATTATACTAAAACGGCAAATAGACAGCTGATAGCTTAAACTCGGTTTAACCCAGCCAGATTGGGCATTTAAACTAAGTTTAAACTATGTTTAACTTTGACTGAAAAACTGCAAACTGAGTTTAAACTCAATTTAAACGACAAACAGAGATAAACTCGCACTGAAAAACTGACCCTAAGCGTATGAAATACCTTACAATATTATCTGTCCTCTTCTCTCGCACAGTAAAACGTATACTCTGGGTGCAGAGTTCAACAGTGGAGGAAGAGAACAATGAAAATAATGGAAAATTGCCATTTGAGAAATATTTGCTGATGAGTCTACGATATATAAACTTAAAATAAACTTGCAATTGTTAATTTTTTTAATTCAACATAATAAAAACTATTTGCAGCCGTAAAGCTAATATTAAATTATTTGTTTCCATGGATATATTTTGAATTGAGATTTTTGGGGAAAGAAAATATTTTTTGAACTTTAAAGTCTGATTTTGATTTTTTTTTTAATAAATTAAGATTTTTGAGAACTTTCTCTGTCAACACTGTATACAGGCGAGAAAATTGACTACCACTTTATTTTAGTTTATTTTTTATTCTACTGGAATTTGGAAGCTTTCTCTTTTAAAGTTGGTCAACTTTCACTGCTGCATGCAAATTTTGTCCCATATTAACTAACTTAAATTGTTTTTCACAAAAAAATGTGTATAATATTTTTTCCATATGACCAACATGGCTCACACAACATCATCGTTCTTCCAACATCAAACAAAAAAATAAAATAAAAAACCTCACTGACAACCACTTGATTGTCGATGGCATGGTAAAGACGTGCACACGCATGCTTGCACACAGAAACACACCACGTTGTGTATACACAAGAATTGGAGGAAATTAAAACAAGTTGGCAGCCATAAAAAATAAATGCAGTTGCCAGAGATTTTTGCTACATATTTACATATCTACATGCAATGTTAATGACATCGTCAACAGTAACAACCCAAATTCAAACGGAAATGCGTACGATGAAGCTGTGCCAACTCAAGTCAGGCCGGCCGTCAGGACCAGCGCGTAGCGACGTGGCTGATAGACATGCGAGCAGAGCAGAGCAGAGAAGAGCAGAGCAGACTGGTGTCGATGTGCAGAACAGTTAGTGGAGCAAAACAAAATGACTTAGCCAACAAAATAAAATATTTGCATTAAAGTAAAAGAGTTGAGAAACTCCGAAGAGTATAAAAAATAAAACATGATTGACGGAGAGTAAACGCCGGAGGGGTGAATGTATTCTAAAGTGGTGGATAAAAGGGTAGAGCTGGTAATATTTGCAGAAAAGCGCACCGATACGCACTGCTATTAGATGAGCTGGATGAGCGCACTGGCAATGCATAGTTGCGTCCCATCATTCTGGCTTCAGTCGGCTTGCAGAGCAGCGAAATAGGTCAACAAGTCAAGAAACTGCAAGCGAGGCAAACAGAAAACCGAAAACTGCGAACTGTGGTTTGCCATCACTTTTTCCGACTCTGAGTGCTAAACAGATAGGCCAAAAGAAAAGCGGCAACTTAGCCAAAGCCAACCTCAGCCAAAAAAAAAACGAACAGCACTAACCAGCAAGCAAACAGAAATAAATATAAAAGAAGTTTGTACCATAAAATATGGAAGCTACACAGAGTGAAGGGGTGAATTCTATGTCTTTCTGCAAAACTATTGGTTGTTTACGTGTTGGTAGGTGTCTCTGACTTAATATTTATGGGTTTTGCTTCGCACGAGCTTTGCTACACTTGATCTGCGTCTGTGCGTGTGACTTAAAAAAACAAAAATTCGTAATAAATAAGCCCCTTAGATTTAAAGCTTACTTCCAGATGATCTCAAAAATTGTGCCTCCTTGGATATTGAGGAGACTTTCGATTATCCTGACCATGGCTATATCTCTAGAGCATTGGTCCAAAAGAGGCTGGATCGACGCTATGCCTCATGAGCGCGAAATCGCATTATCTTTAAGCAACACTTGAACCTAAGGCAGGCTACCCACGGGAAAAGTGTCCTTTCTCCCTTGCTTTGTTGGTCTCTCGTGGCAGACGATCTCTTAATCAGACTACATGAATGTGATTACGATGCCATTGGGTACGCAGATGGGTTGATATTTTTAGTGAAGCGAGGATTGGACAGTACTGTCCCGCATTTTGCAGGTGCAGATCTTCAATTCAATAATACGTCTCAGCAAACTGCGATGCGTCACTGTGACGATGAGAGCTAACAAAACTGCAGCCCTGCAGCCGTTTCTAGGATGGAGTCCCCTCATTTCATATTTAAGTTAGAAAGATACGGGCTTTTTGGCTCCATGACCAAGGGCTGCTAAAAATTCCAGGTACCAAAGATTGTACCCATGGGCTGCTTATCCGTGGACCCACATAAGGTTACGGGTCTCAGGTCACTTTAGGATCGAAAGCAACGAGTTCGTCGAGGAGTGGGCAGGAGAAGGATCCCCAACTGTTGTCCTTGTGGGAGCCGAACTATTTTTATGGTATCGGTTGATCTTTTCGAAAGCCATAATTACTGATTGGGTAAGCTCAGAACGCAGTGAGTAACGGGGAGATATAGAAGGCCTTATATAGGTCAGGCTATTTGGCTATCCTTTTTATACCAAGTTACTCTCTGGGCCATGGCCATAACCGACAAGGTTTTCAAATGCACCTAGTTTGTATGACCACTGAGTCGAAATGTTGGCTCTGCTTTGAAGGCGAGGAGACTTTAGAACAAATTCTTTTGTAAATTTCGGGCATTGGCCAGAAAAATATTAGTTTGTTTAGCATTATTTACAGTAAAACCAGCCATAATATGGAAAATGAAAACCAAGCTCTTTCTAAATTTTAAGGAAGCCAAAGGTATCTTGGGAATTCGGGATTGCGGGCTCTCGCGGGGGAAGTAAAAAGTCTATCTATCTGATAGTAGTGCCCCTTGTTCACAGCATGCAATTATTTAGTACTTATGTCTATCCTTTATAACAAATATTCGGTTGCTTATCTCAACACAAAAAACTTAAGTTTAGAAAAAAATTATACTTTCTGCATTTCATATTTACTTCCTTCGAGATATATTTGAAGGAACATCGATTGAGAATACGTGTTAGATATTTCCCGAAGGTTTAAATTTCAAATCGACATACCTGTAACGGAATGTTTATTTGGTGATTTGTTGTTAGACGCACAGACCCAACGTAGGGTAGTAGTAAATGCCATAATTGACCTGGAATATAAAAAATAAAGCAATCAAATTTCACTTAATAAACCGAAAAGGAATAATAATAAAAATATTTCCTCTTAAAATAATTTACGGAGCAGTATACTCGTATGAATTCCACCACTCTGTCACGGAAAATCTACAGTTGTAGTGCCACTTAGCTCGTAAAAAACTTCTCATTGTTAATCTCCAAATATTAAGTTATGCGTATTTACATGTGCGTACATATGTGCATTAGGGTAGTCAAAAAATAGAGTTCTTTGAAATCTTCCATATTTTTTACGTTGGGGAAGTACATTTTTTTTTGTAGAATTGCTATAAAAGCATTAAACACAAATATTCTTTGATCGAATAAGAATATTTCCCTTCAGAAATCTGCAGAAAATTAAATTATGATGCACATTTAACTTTAAAATTTTACTAACTATTTTTTCATAACGTGCTTGATGTGGTAAAGAATGCATAAAATAACAAATTTTTGTATATAAGAGACAAGATTATCTGTTTTGAAAAAATGCTTAGTCAAATTTTAAAGATAAATATTTGTCAGGCAAAAAATATTTGTTTTATAAAAATTATGGAAAACTTAAAAACCTCGGCGACACGGTTAAATATCAAAATATTTCAAAATAAAAAGTACGGATATCCTTATTTTCGGTGGTCTTCGGTGGTGACTGAAAGAAAAAATTAGAACCACCCTAATGAAAATGCATATTTCTTTCGTACCATTGTTTAGACAATATGGGCTTCTTCGAAGTCAGCCTAGAAGACGACTTGCAGTAACTCACTCTATAGAATAGACAAATCCATGGAGGAAAATTTTTGTTGTCTAGCTTTATTTTTTATGAATTTTCGCAACGCTCAAAAATATAGAAATGCCTAATGGAGCACAATGTAAGCAAAAGAAACCCAAACGAAAAACACAAAAATCATCAAAAAAGATACGCCATTTTAATCACCAGTGTAACAGAAGTAGCAGAAAACTTATACATTCAACCTCATTTGCATCTAGCATTGATGAATTCCATGGGAAATCGTAATGAGTTTTCCTCCGATTCGTCCGTTCACCCCTTTCACTCCGTTTCAACGTTTAATTCTACATTTTCTTTCACCTATCTTCCCTTCACCCGTCACCTGGTTGTCCTTATTACCCGCTAACTTTATTTTCTACAGAAAACTCATTAGTGAATATTTTGCGTATGGCGAATTTACAACTCAATACTTTCTTTCAACCCCCTGCAGCGTGCTTTCGCTTCAAGATCCAAGAAACACACACACACACCTACTCTTAATGGCAAATTCATTCCGCTGCTATTTACTTTCCAATTGACTTTTCATTTCAGTTTTAACTACTCGTTATAGATGGCATGGCATTTTATGCCGCTTTGCGTAGTCTGCCTCATTAAATGTGGAGAAAAGCATGAAAAAAGCACAACAGCATACTTTTGCTATAAAATTGTCGCTTAACGTGACAACAACAACACGTACTTAGCTTCATTATTTCGCAACAATAAACGGCTTAATGCAAAATCGCTTTAACAATTTGCAAGTGTCCTTTTTTTGTATTTTACACTCCTACTGCGGCGGGTTTGGTAGTTGGTTTTATCTGTTTTTTTTGCCGTTTTTAATAACTTCATTTAGAAATAGTTTTGTCTCGTTTATGGAGTGATAGCAACTTAATAGACTACCAAACATTTTAAGAATCAATAAAAATTACAAAAGCAACATATTTATAGCTCACGTGTTCACATGTTCACAAGTGTTTATCGTTATTAGAAAATTATAAGAAAATTAAAAAAATGTATCGATAATTTATCGATATGTTTATCGTTGCCAAAATCGAATGATTACCGTAACAACTCGTTATCGATTATATTATATGTTCAGCGATATAGATATCGATCGCTATATACACGGTGTCCCAGAAATCGACGTCAAGCCGAAAACGGGTGACTTTTCTCAGTTTTATTTTTATCATGTAATTCTGAGTAATGCTTCTGTAAATTGTCCTCTAAAATTTATAGCCAACTAAGGATGGGAAGCTCTGTAAATTTTGGTGTGCTGACTCAGTAACTCGAACTCACTTTAATGTGTCAGCATAGTAAGCTGGCACAAGTGTGCTAACGCACAATTGGTATGTACATCGGAATCTTATAACCTTAAACGAGTTATTCTTGTATATTTGTATATTTGTATATCCACTACTATCTCAGGAACGACTTAACCGATTTGGATGAAATTTGGTATATGGGTAGTATGCTTTGTTCTAAGATTTTCTACTTTGGTGTTGCCACTTGGGGTAGTTCACAGGGTTGCCACCTATATAAATTTTTTTTAAATATTAAGCAATGTATGGCAATATGGGTATCAAATGAAAGGTATTTTAGGCCGTATACGAACCAAAATATTTTCGAGTAGGGTTGCCACCTGACCGCATTTTATTTATTCCTTCAGATATCGACCACTATCTCGGGAACGGCTGAACCGATTTAGTATGTATGCTTCCTTATAAGATTTTATACTTGGATGTTGCCACTAAAGGAAGCTTAGAGGGTTGCCACCTTTCCGATTTTTTTTTTAATATTAAGCAATATATGGCAATATGGGTATCAAATGGAAGGTATTTGAGACCGTATACCAACCAGAATAATTTAAGTAGGTTGAAAAAAAATTCAATAATAATGTTGCTGCGTAACCTAGATGTAACCGAAGGTCTATGTAATGGAGTGAGACTTATTGTGACAAGCCTTTGCAACAATATAATAAAAGCAAAAATAGTTACTGGCGAACAATCCGGAAAAGAAGTGCATAGAGCCAGAATCACACTTGACTCATCAAAGGGACAGCTCGGCTGTACCATGCAACGGCACCAATTTCCAGTAAGACCAGCATTTGCCATGACTGTGCACAAAGCTCAAGGCCAAACTTTTGAATTTGTTGGAGTAGACCTAAATTCACCTGTTTTCATGCATGGTATGCTATATGTGGCTTTTTCCAGAGTTAAGCGACCAACTACATTAAAAGTACTACTACCACAGGAGAACGAGAGACGTACTAGGAACATGGTGTGGAAGGAAGTATTGGCTTAGGCTTTCAATTTGTAATGTTCAAATAAATGGATAGCATTACCTAAATAAATTTAAAACATTTAAAACAGAAAATTTTTGTCGAATCAT
>JAPVRG010251166.1:0-11723 GCA_029783565.1 Rhagoletis cerasi
CTGGATTTTTATTTTTTCTATAAAGTTTTTATGAGATTTTTATTTTTTTTTACTGACACCATAACCGTTATTTTCAGATTTAATTTTTTGGATAATAAAAGATTAAACCGGTCATAAAAACACTGTGTCCATCACAACGGGTAAAAATGATCGTAAAAATAAAAATCACAAAATAACAATTAAATTTGACATAAAAAAATAAAATCAAAATTTAACGGTTTTTCTTAATCGAAAAAAAATAAAGAAAACTTATTTTCGGTCCCTGGTAAAACCATACCGAAAATGGAAAGTACTAACTTCACTAAAAGTTGAGAACCATGGGTCCCAAAGTAAGTTTCCATTTCAAGTTACTTGAAAGACATGCGGTTTAATGGACCGAGATAATACATACATATGTATTAAATACCACATCGAAATGTGTAATTTTAATGTATGAAACAATCGTGTCCGATATAGGAGACTCCAACAATCGAAAAGTTGTTTATTGAAATTACCTTCTTTTTTGTATCATGGATGAAAGAGGAGGAAAAAAATTAAAAAATCGGGCAACTCATGAAGCACCTAACAAATTCTTTAAATTCCCGTCTGTAATCAAAACTAGTAACGAAAACATCAGACAACTTCGTTATCAAGCTTATATCTGTTCCAGGACACAGAGATATCTCATGAAATTGTAGGACTGCTGAGTTAGAAAGGCAAGCCACTTTTGAGAAGCTTTCATTAGTCTCCTTTGGGCATATGTTGTCTGATTGGCAAACACTAACAACTAATCGTCAGTTAATACTAAATCTTTACGGTCTCAATTTTTATTATCTTTCCCACTTCTATTTACCTACTCTTCCGAAGGTTTCTGTTTAAGTACTAGTTGAAATGTGACATTCGAGTTAGTAACCCAACCGAAACATGTACAGTCGATCTCTAAGTACTGAAGTCACGTCTACTAGGAAAGTGGTCTAAAAAGTTAACTATAAAGCGTGTTTTAGTGGTTGTGCCTCTTTAAACTTATTTGCAAAACTTTATGTCTATCTATCAGTGGCTTTTTGTTAACCAGATTATTGTATTAATCAAACATAACTCGATCTTTTCATTAATTTAGCAAATTTTATTTGTACTTGTGTATAATAATTAACACCTAGTAAGCATTCAGTAATAGTCGTGTGCTTAAATCAGTACAAAAAGCACATTTTTTATTTCCAACCCCAGAGCACCAAACTCCAGCAAACTACCTTATTTGATTTAAACTGCTGCATAATAAATTCATAAAATTCGACAATCGCCACTAATTGAATATGAATGTGTTGAAAAAAAGAGCAAAACAATTAATAGTTAACAATTTGTGAACTCTGTAATTGTTCACTCAACCGCAAATTGCTGCAAACAAAGCGAACAGCTAGACAGAGCCACCGACAAAGTCAGCACTAACGCCACCACAATAAGCACCTCGAAAGCGCAACAAATCACGAAAGCGGATGGTGGCATGAAGAAGCACATGCTCGCGTGTTGCATGCTTGCAGACCTTTTATGCACACCGTTTTTTGTAGTATATTACGGCTTACTATTATTATAATTATTATTTCTTGTTTTTTAATTTTTAATTTATTAACGGCTATGTTATGAGCGCTAAACCAGCGGAAAAGAAGAGAAAAGCAAAGTAAAGACATAAAAAGCCTGACAAAGCAAAGTCCGCAAAGACACCAAAAATTGAGGCGCATCGCCGCATCGTCAAGCAAAAAGTGAAGCCTCTTTTGTGCCGAGCTAAACTACTGTCTGCAACGCCCATTGGTGTTCGTCACATGCATCATATGCACATGTATGGATGATGGATTTCATCTAGCCGCACTCGTATGTGTTTGCAGTAGCAGCACCTTGGAGCCATTGTGCTTTTGTGAAGTGTGCATTGTTTGCGCTGCTCCTTAGATGTACAAGTATGTGTGGCAGATTTTATGTGTTTTGCTGCTTCAAAGCGCATTTTGTTTACCAACCATGCTTTTGTGCCTTTGCTTGCACTTTGCAGAAGTCTTCTTCGAACGCTCTTCACCTCCTTCTAATTCTACTCAACATAATGCGGGCGTGTTTGCCATAAAACAATTGCCAATTGTTTTCTTATGCGGTGTAAAATATCTCGTTGACAGCTCGTCTGGTTGTCTGTCAGCACAACAAAAATTTGGTGTAAGGAGCGTTTTGCATTTCATAAATACTTTTATTGTTACTAACAGCCTCAAACGAGAAGTTATTAAAGTATTTACATATCTTAAATGTTTAGAAAAAAGTTTGATAGGTGTGTGTGTGTGTGTGTCTGTGTCTGAAGAAAGAGTTATATGGTAATGAGTTGTATTTTTAGTAGATGCTTGAAGAGTAAGATGTAGCTTATAACTAGAACAAGTTGTGATTCAAATCGCAAAATCATCTTCCATTACTGAATACATCAAAAAGTAAATGTTGATCCCAAGTTATACTTAAAGCTGATGCTCCGACGCATCAAATTTAAGCGATTAAGCGATCCGAAAATTGTCGCTAACGCGTTACAGAATAGCCACTCAGGTTAGGTTAGGCTCGGTAAGGTGGCATTAGACATTATGTTATTAAATTGTCTACTTCGTTACCACATTGCAGATTATTCCTGGATTGGCAACTGCAGGTAATCCGTGTGAACTCAGGAAATGCACTTTTGGCTCAAAATAAAGTTCCGAAGGCAGCTGATGTCCACTCCAGAAAGCTTCTTGGGAGTGTTGATGAAATACGAACCCAAGTGTTTAAGCCGTAGTCTAGCGAAAGCCAGACAGCTGCGGCAGTGGGGATACGTGACCATACGAGACCAAGTCGCACCGCATGGATTCCTAAAGGACAGTGTACAGTCAGTAAAACTGAATAAATACTTTGCAGCTTTGCTTGTCGGGGTTTCGCCCAGCGCTCGCTGAGCCGGCTGTAAGCCCTTCCCTTCAGGAGTAGTCAACAAATTGCCAAAGGAACTCCTATGCCCTACCAGTCCAGCGGCCACCTCTGTCCGAAAAACGGCACAAAAATCCGGCAGCTGTGAAGATATTTAGTGGGCTTCTATTCCAGAGGCAGCGATTCTTCCATTCACTTTTTGAAGGGATGTATGTAGATACGGATCCGTTCGGGGCCCGCCTCGAAACACTCCGATCTATTTCTTTCGCTATGAATTACAAGTTTTTAAGAATTGCCAAGTGCTAGTGCGCCGGGTTTAAGAAGAAATCAGAGTATCTTAGCCTGATGATGGAGCTAACTGCGGCAACTTTACCCGCAATGTCAACAGGTGCGACTGGAGTGGGAGTGGAATGAAGCGCTCCGCTGATTCAAACAAGGGCCATCTTTGGCACGCGCTCTAGCTTCTTAAATAGAGTAGATTTTCAAGCGAATTCCACCAGACAATGACTCAATATAAAAAAATTTGCTTATGTACGGTTTCATATAGCCAATATATCACCTTTGGAGAGAGGTCCCCCCTCTTCCTGTCAAGGACCACGCTCAAAAACTTTGCCCTGTAAGACAGCGCAAGTGAAACGTTCCATAACGAGGGAAGCTGGGTATAAGACACTTTATATCTCCTGGTAAATAGAACGGGCTCCGTCTTTCCAGGATTAATAGAAAGTCCACAGCAAGCAGACCAGTTCGTGTCCAAGTTTAGGTACCCGTGAATAAATCATACAGAGTGTCCCAAACTTTACTCTGACGATGAGCGTTACGTTGTCATCGTAGGCAATAACTTGACATCTTCTCCTTTTCAGCACTTCTAAGCCGTTATTTACCATCCCGATCTAGAGAAAGCGTTAGAGAACGCCTCCTTGCAAGATACTTCTGCTTACTCGACGCTGGACTGAAGCGTTGTCCTTTTCCGCTGTGTCAGTTCTGTCGCGGAGCATACGGATCCCCCTAACTAAGAAGTTCTCAACGACAAGCTTAGTCAGGGCTTTCACTATCGCCCCGGGTTACACATTATTAAAAGACTTCTGGATATCAAGGCGCCAATTGTAAAGTATTGATTCCTAAAATGCTCCTCAATAACTTTAACAATTTTAAGCAAGACAGATTCCACAGATCTGCCCATCAAGTAGGCATGCCGAGAAAGGCTTAATCGATCAATATCGATGTCATTCAAGAAGCCTTTTAAGAGAACTATTTATTGTCCTGTGAATTGAAAAAGAGGAAATATTACTAATTCCAATTCTGAAGGAGCTGAACTTACTACCGCGCGAAGTAGTATTCTAGTGTCGTAAACATACTCCGCTTTCTCTAAAACTCTTTATTTATGACAGTTTATTTTTTAATCGGATTTAGTATATTTTGCATTTCATTTTTTTTATTACATATTCCTTTCTCAAATAATAAAAATAGTTACACAATTATGCTGGACAAATATGGGCAGTGCTCGCCATCAGAAATTCCATCGTTTTCCAACCGTTTCGCCGACCCATATGGCTAATAACATAAAACATTTAATTATTCAAATAGTAGCAACCGTCTGTTACCTCCATATTCTACACTTTTCGTGGCCTATCGCGTGGAGTTGCAAGACAACGCACAAAGGCACGCAACTCATAATACGAGTACAAAGAGCTTGTCACATTTGTACATATTTGAAGCGCATAGCCGCATGCATTCATTATCATAGTCAGCCAACAGAACTGAGGCTGCCAGTAAAACGCCCACTTCGCAAATTAAAAAAATTAAGAATATGGCCTACAACGCGCTGGGTGCTCTACTGAACGGGATGATGTTTAAAAAGCTGTACACACGCAAATGCATATATTTGTATGTATGTACATGGATGTATGAATGCAAATCCCTAGCGTCCGTTAGCATAATAGATGAAAAGTCGACGAACTTTACACACAAAAAACATTGAATTAAACTTTATTAAAATTTCGACATAAGGTTTGTGGAGAACTGTGATTGCAGGCAAGCTGTTCATATTTGATCAATAAATGAATGAATACGCAGGTAAGTCATAGTGGTAATGGTGGTGGTGAGGAGGGAAGAGTAAAAAACTGAATTGAATACTTTCAAGGATATAGCTGTATTTTATTTCGCTGGACTCTGTATATACCGTTGTAAGGCTATACTGTTCATTGTTCCATCGCCTGCGGTAGTCCCCGTCTCTAACACGCAAAGGCTCGTAAATCTTCCACAAAATCTTTTTTTTGACTACTCCAAGAGCCGCCACATCGATTTGTTGTCATTGCCCATCCTTCTGCGTCATATACCACCACGGGCATGATGAGTGACTTATAGAGTGTTTCTTTTTGTAGGACGGGAGAGGACTTTATTTCTCAATTGTCTACGCAGTCCAAAGGGAGGGTCACTTGTTGGAAATGGTGATTCTGTTAATGTCGGTTCCCAAATGAACGAAGTTATTTATGAAATTATAACTGTTAACAGTGGCGTGAGTGTCGAGGCGCGTCTATATCCAACTGGGAAAATGCGTCGGTATTATCGGCAGTACGCTTTTGTAATAAATTCTACTTGAGCGATTCAGTTCTGCGGCTGTTATTATTATGTTCTCCAACATCAGATTAAAGAAATCACTGGAAAGAGTCCCCCTGGGCGAAACCTCGTTTGATATCAAACGGCTCGGAGAGGTCCTTCCTAATTTTGACGGAGCTTGCGGTGTTGCTCAAAGTCATTTTACCCAGCTGTATTAGTTCCACGGGAATACCAAATTCAGACATCGAGGCGTATAGGCAACTTTCGTGTTGTCGAAACCGGCTTTGAAATCGATAAATAGATGGTGCGTGTCGACCCTTTTTTCGCCGGTATTTTCGAAGATTTTGAGTGTGGTCTATGGTGGATTTAACAGGTCAGCCTTTCACACATTTCGATCGATAAGACCTTTGAGCAAATGCTTAGAAGGCTGATCCAGTGCCAGCTAAATATGACCTTATCAACTCCTCCTTGAATAGGTCAGCTGACAAAACGTCAGCTCCAGCAGCTTTGCTTTGCCTCAGCCGTGAGATTGCTATTCGTACATCGGCATAGTTGGGTGGTGGGACATCGACTCCGTCGTCCTCGGCTTGGAGCTCGGGTTGGAGAAGTGTTCCCTTTCTAACTTAAGCACGCTCTGAACATCAGGCTCTAGGTCGACATGTTTGTTCTCTGACGGTTTGTCGTGGTCGTCATCAAAAGAATGTGGTCTCATCCGAGGCTTTCTGGGCCTTTTCATTGAAAGGGGTTTTTATGTGGGGAGTCCCAACCAGATACTGAGGAGGTTTTAACGAGGCATTGACTAGTAATAGCTTGCTAAATTTGCCCCTACGAATATGTTTAAGAAATCTTTATATGCAAATTTTGTATGATCATGAATTTGGGTACTGAGAAAAATTTTATTGCACGAAGTGTATGCATTTCTTGCCACAGGGCCAATTCTGAGGCCACATGCATATGACCTATGTATGTACATATGTAAATGTATGCCTACTTCAATAGGTGCTTAGGTTAAATGCACAATTTGCCCTAAAACTCGCAAACGGTCAATACGAATATGCACTCACACTCTTCATACACGTTTATGCCCGTGCGTGCTTATTAATGTGCATACTTAAGTATGTTTGCAAAGGTTGGCACACGCGCACAAATGAATTAATAAAGAGTTGAAAACTCTGTAAACGAACTTAATCAAAATGAAATGTTGGAACTGTAGGCTGCTGGAACGAAACAAGGAAGGCAGCATAAATATGTAGTAAAAAATCAACAAGGTACACAACTACATGGACGAGCAGTTAGCTTCAAGTTGAACACAACCAACGAGCATGAATCATGTAAGCGTAGATGAACGCAGAGCACAGATTGAGCTAGTGACACCGGCACGTAAATGTAGACATACATACGTGCGTATATAAAAACTGAATGCATGGCTGCATGCGCACACCCAACCATCGTAGAAGTATGAAACTGCAAGTGTAAGCAGTAACGAAAAGTTTGAAAAAAACTGAAAAAAAACGCGTAATAAGCCAATTTCAATTTGTGCATCAGGCGAAGTCAAGTTGATGCGCTGATTTGGCGTACGTAATGTACGCACTTATGGCATGCCTCATGCAGTTGTGTACACATACATATGTACGTTGGCAGGCAGGCAAATGCTTAGCAAGCCTTTTGCTCTTAACTTGATATTTTAATTCTGAGAGAAAGAAGTAGAAGCCCTGAAGCATAAAAGAACTTCTTGATTTTTCACCCTCGACCAGAGGGCTTCAATTGGCTCATAGTAAGTATGACTACCAAGCACTCGTATCCGCTTATATGTACATATGTATGTAGGTATGTGTCTATATACATATGAATTGACATTTACAAACCTACATATTTTCACATTAATTTACACCAAACACTTTACTGCAAGTTGACCCCATTTCATATGCCAATTAGCAGTTTGTGAGCGGGCAGCTTAAACTTCATGCTTCAGCTAATATGAATTCTTGTGAATTCATTCGACTATATACATACATGCTTATTTGAAAATTTCGAATACGCATTGTACGTATATGCATACTATATATGAATGTATAGTATATTTACAAACCGTAAACACTTACTACTTACCCTTCTTATGATGTACTTGAGAGGAACTGTTGGAAAAATGTGCTTAATTGCCGATGCCAAATCGGTGAGTATAACATCAGCGTTCTGTAATTAAAAATGTAAATTACACAGAGTTAATCTCCAATTGAATATTCGCTCAGTTGAACTTACCGCACTGAAACTCCCCGCGTCGAAGCTCGTTGCAAATGAATATGGGCGATCATTTGTGATGATCGAAAAGTGTGTGGCTTTTTTACTTTCCACCGCCTGTATGTCCAAGTAGTGGAAATGGCATTCGATCTGGAAAAAATAGACAGTAAAATATTAACGCAATCCGCACAGAGTCGTAAGGTCGTATTATCATATATTGTAAAGTTTTGAATGGTTAAATATTAGTATAGATGATTCGAAACCACAACTAAATATTTTTTAACAATAAAAAAAGTCTTTCGAACACCCTAAAATTGTTTAGCCGTTAGAAAGTTTAAACGTGAAACAAACTGCTAAATATTCAATCCCAGCCGGGCTCTGAGCTATATTAAGGTCCATAGATCATCGTGAAGTTGCTTGAAAATCGAATGCAAACTTTGTACTGAAATCTGGATAAACACGAAAATGAGTAACAGTAATTTTTAAACAAAAACCACAACCGCCTTCTTCATATAAAAATTTAGGAGTACCGTTCATTTCTTTTTGGTCCAATAATCGGAACTAAACCAAATCATATGGTACCACCTCAGAGACGCCACCTTTCCGATAAAAAAAAATATATCGAAAGCGGTTCACGCGGTCAAAAGTTATCCGGCAACATACACAAAAAAACAATATTCCGGCGAATTGATAACTTCCTCCTTTTTTTTTTGAAATCGATTAAAAATGCCAGAAAACGGCCTTAAAGTCTTTAGACAGGTTTATCGCTCTAAGGTTTGAATAGAAATAAATAAAAATCAGGGACCGAAAATAATAGTTAAATAACATGATTTTTATTTTTTCGATCAAAACATAATCGTTACTTTTTATTTTTATTTTTTCGATCAAAAAATAATTGTTTTTTTTTGGATTTTTATTTTTCCGATAATTTTTACCCGTTACAACGGAGACTGATTTTTTATGACCGCTTTAAATCTTTTATGATCGAAAAATTAAAACTCAAATATAACGATTAGTTTTTAATAGAAAAATAAAAATCAAAATTAACGATTATGTTTTGATCGAAAAAATAAAAGTCATTAAATAACGATTAAATTTGATCGAAAAAATAGAAATCTAATTTTAAAGGTTATATCGAGCCCTAACCGCCAAAATAACGTAAGGGAAATTTTTTTCCAAATTTTCTTTTCGATGCAGAAATGTTCCTAGTTCATCTAGATGCATTTCTGCATCAAAAAGAAAATTTTGAAAAAAATGTCGCTTACGTTATTTTGGCGGTTAGGGCTCGATATAATATTTCTATTAAAAAGATCAGAACCGTTACGGTCCCTGATAAAAAATAATAATATGCAATAAACATATTCGCAGAAATTAATCGAGAGGATAAAGCTGTCATTAAACCTTTGATATCTTATTGTGGCCAAAGGGGAATTTTTTCTTGTTAAAGCTACTAAGCTTAGTGGAAAGGTGTAAACTTGCAGGGGAAAAAATTAATTTTTATAAGCCATACCAAACTTAGCGCGTTGAGCGTATTTTTCGCATGCTTATTTCTCCCTAGCACAGTGAATTTATATACGCCAGGGCCTATTTCATAAAAGTGACAGGCGCGACAATTTTCCATTATTCTGGAAAGTTTCAGAGCCAAAATTGTTCGAGGACATTTTTTTCTGTTTCATAGACGTAACTGTGGCAATTTTCAAAAAGCGACAGTAAAAATACTGGAAAATAGCGAAAAAACTAAATAGCTCTGTCGCAAAGTTTTGACTGGAGAATTTTTTAAATTTGTTTATATGTATGGTAATTGCGCCCATTTCATTACGTTTATCAATTTGAAAATTTCTAAAAGCTAAAATAACGCCAATGTAATCATCACATATGAATTTCACATAAATTTCATATGACTGGCGACAAGTTTGTCAACAAAAATTTTAGAACCCGCCAACGACAATTTTGCGACTTCTTCAATCTAATTTGTCATGGAATCGAAACTCTGGTGACAATTATTTTAAATGTAACAAAATACTCACCAAACTGTATACATATATTTTTTATTTTCGAATTATGACGTTCTTTCAGCAAACGATTGATGTGTTCATATTTCGGTATATGTATACATATGTATAAATATATGCCGTTTTCACAGTTTGTGGGCAACGTTTATTATACCGCGAAATTGCTTGGAATGTGAAATCTAGGAAGTAGAATATGTAAAAAGGAGACTTTGTCGAAGTAACTATTATAAAATTATAAAAAATATTAACGCTGTTCCACCAAAGCAAGTATTTTTCTTAAGAAAAATTACACTGAAGATGACTAAACACCGAAAATGGTTTGCTTCCAACCCAAACTTGACAAGGCGTGGCGGAAATTCCTACTAAAATACATCAACTTCCCACCCTGTCGGAAAAACCAACAAACAAGAAAGTAAAATCTTTGTTTATTGCAGTTGCATGGCACACAGTGTGTAATGAATTTAACGATATTTTATAGATTTAAGGATGGGGAGGTCAGAAAAAGTAGTATCGATGCATAGGAAAAAAGACCTTGACCTTTAAAATTACCTTCAATATAGATTGATTTTTTTCCTTTTATGGACGCAAAAACAAAAAAAAATATTTTTTAACTTCATTACAACCTATTTTTTATAAAAAAAAAAATTCAAAAATTTCACTTTCACGGTCATTTTAAATGTAACGTTGAATAGCAAATTACATACCTTGGCCATATAAACGACCTTCAAAAGTAAAATTTTTATTTTTTTTTCTATTTTTTGGCCTGAAATGAACTGGAAAGGTGAAGATAATTTTTTATTAACCGAAACTATTTTTCCTGAATTCTTCCTCACTTATACTATAAAATACCTCATAATTATTTAGCTATCTGTGCTCGTTTTCGAGATATTTGATTTTGTCACAAAACAAAGTTCATTTTCCACACTGTGATTCCACACGCGATTTACATACATATGTATATTCGCTGTATAGTAAACTCAGCCATATACCGCATCTAATAAAATTATATAAAGTCGGCTTACCTTCGTGGGCACCTTCGCGATTAGCAAATAAATACGAACTGGTGTGAAAACCTGAAAAAAAGATATGAGAATGTAATTAGTTTTATCAATGACCATTGATTTAAAGATAGCCAATATAATAACTAAACAATAAATCCGTCTTATAATGCCCATTATACTGCTGACAGTAAAATATAACAATCAAATTGCGAAGAACTTCGTATAATTAGGAAGCAGTATAAAAACACAGTTAATAAACCATGCATATATCGCAGCTTAGACTGAAAAGTTGCTAAGTCCCTTTTTGGTATTTTTACAGGACCGGAAAAAAATTTCTTATGTTTCTTTTCTTCAAGTACTTATTTTGCAAAACTTTGAAGACAACGTTTTGAGTATTTAAACCAAAGCAAAACTCCGTACGAATGCAACGGATTCGATGCTAATTAAAAGACTTCGTAGCATTTTGGTCTTATTGAATTCTCTGTGCCTCTTTTTGACTTGGAAAATTTGCCTACCATTGAATAATAACGGGAAGAAAAAAAATGTCCTTAATCCTTTCGGAGACGATGGATTTCTAATTTCTCTTGCTTCTCATATCGGGACTAACACAAAGCAAAAACAAGTAGATAAGTCTAAGTTCGGGCTAAATAATAATAATAATAGATTGGCGCTTACACATATGTTAGTGCTTGGCCGAGCTTCTCCTCCAATTTGTGGCGTGCGCCTTAATGTTGTCACACAAAGGGGAGGGACCTACAGTTTTACGCCGACTCCGAACGGCGATTGTATTTTTTTTTTTTTTATGAGAAGCTTTTTCATGGCAGTAATACACTCGGAGGTTTGCCATTGCCTGCCGAGTGGCGACCGCTGTTAAGAAAAACCCTTTTTATACCTTTCATGAATATGAAATGGTATATTAACTTTGGTCCGAGCCTAAAAAATTGTAAGTACCAGAAGGAGCAGAGATAGACCCATCAATAAGTATACCGATATGATCAGGTTGACGAGTTGAGTTCATTAAGCCATG
>JAPVRG010251170.1:2516-19433 GCA_029783565.1 Rhagoletis cerasi
ATACTATTTCCCAATTCATCCCTCATAAAAGCTTGAAAGTTAAATTAAATTGATCCTGCATTATTTCTATTCATTGTGGCAAAGCGTTAATGATTAGATGTTTCTTTCCATCAAATAAAAAGCTAAATATGGCACTCAATCTGATTCGATAATAGCAAATAACTTCCATTCTCCACTCGAAATCCAAACCAATCGGATTGTCGAAGCAGCGCAATTATCATTTGCACAGAATTGGATAAAAGAATGACCGCTCAGCTCCCCAACCCACTTCTTTTTTCATTTAAATAATTTTTTTACGTTATTCTTTTTTTTTCAAATAACCATTTGCAACGATTAGGCTGATTAAATTTGTTCAATGTGGAAGCCGTTCGCTTTATTGTAATTGCAATTGATATTTAAAGCAAAAACAAAAAAAAGTACAAAAACTTGCTAAAACAGAAAGTCCGCATAAAAATGCGAAAAGTTGTACTGAGACGGGAAATGGGAAGTGGTCGCGTTATTCGCGTGGATGGCTGGCGATGTTGAGCTGACGCATATTAACTAATGGCGTTTTCTTTTCTACCGAAAAATGTTGCCTTCTCAGTGCCCTCTTCGCACAAACACTAAGGAGAGCGCAACGAAAAGGCAACATTTTTTGTAGAAAAGAAAACGCCATAAGGTACATTTTTGCATACATACGTACATACGTACGGTTGCATGCATCCTTGTATTCATACATGTTTGTGCTTTATGACTCAAACGCACTATTGATGCTTTTCAAAGTTCTTTTTTTTTTGCAGAAAGGAAGGACACGGTGATTTTTTCCTGTTTTACGATTTTGCAAACATTTTTTGTGTATCATTTCCTTTATATGATTTTTTCTCTTTGGCCACTTTGATGTAGCCGCGCTTAGTGGGGCACCACTCGCCCATGAAAATGGTAGGAGGCTAACATTTAATAGATTTTTCGTTTTAGGCAAATTGGAAATTTTCTCATTAAATTTACGGTTGCGGTTACCGTCTGCTTATTTACTTTGGTTAATTGCATTTATTTGCAATTTATTGTGCAAATTTACTCAAGCGGAATGCGACTTACTTACTTACTCATAACGGTCAGCGGTGACTCAAGCAGGCAGCGGCAAGGAACAACGCTAACCAGCTGGGAAAGGGTTAAATTTGATGGTGACAGTAGCCGGTGGCGCTTATTTGTAACATTAAAGCGATGGTGCTGGAGTCCTTTGAGGAAACGGATAATTGCACGCAGCAGAGGTTGACATTAGCTAATGAGCTTAATGCTTGATACATATTTAGCCAAGGGGGAGGGGCCACCCGAACGTACGTAGAAATACGTACGATGTTTATATACCTAAATGTGTGTTTGAAGAATCACTCGCCTGAGGTGCGTTTTAGTGAAGTCAAGCGAGAGTAAGTAAGTGGAAGACGCTTAGTGGAGAGCGGACAAAGTGAAGGGAGTGTGGAGCGACAGCACTGAGGGGTTCGCTTTGCTCCAGTGGCAATAAAGGGTTTTCGAATTCACTCAGGCACTAAATCAAGCTCGTATGATTGAAATTGATTTTCCACCAAGTGGCAGTGCCTGTGCCTGTGCTTGTGCTTGCGCTTGTGTTTCTTGTTTGTGCTTGGGATCTAGCTGCTGACTCAAAGCGAAAGCAACCCCCATTTGCCATGCTTCAAAGGCGAACCAGGCGAACAACTTCTGTCAAAGGCCCTCTTTCGGCGGCAAGTGCCTATACTTTGCGCTCGCCTCCTTCGCCCTGCACGCCCGCAGACTTTGACGAGGCCGCATCACCCGCCGCACTGGCCCGCGCCCGCCTAACTATTCCCTGCAGCTGTGAGTTATGTTCGCTGCGCTGACTCTTCGACGCAATGCGCTTCAGCTGGCCACGTCTTTTATGGCCTTTCAGATGCACTTGTTTTGTTCTTGCGCAGCCACTAGGCCTCTCGATGTGCGCTTCAATGAGTTTGTAGGCATGTGTGTGTGTGTGCCTTCAGTAGGTGCGCTCAAACATGTGCTCCCTACGATGAGCACCTTGGCATGGACCTTTGCCGCGCATGGTGCAGCTTACTGACATTGTGCCAGCCTGCTGTTGTTGCTGTTGTTGTGCTGTTGCTTTTGCTGTTCCCGCATTATGAATAAGGTGCTTGCACAGCCATTTGATTTATAAAGTGTTGTTATTTCGCCTACCTCCTACTTGTTGGTAGGCCTCTCGTGCACTCATGTGCGCACACATGGACGTGTTCACATAATAGTGGTCCATGTTGCATGCCACAATCAATGATTGACTGTTTGAGCGCTGATGTCGGATGAATGGAGGAAAATTAAAGCCGTTGTCGGTTACTGTTCCAGCCATTTGTAGCAAGGGCGTGCAACATCGCGTACTGCAATCGTTCGTGCGCGTGTGCGAGTTGTTGTTGGAAGGCCCTAAACAAGCGAACAATTACCTAATAAATAAGTTTGTAAGCTGTTGATAATTTAATATTTATTAACACTTCCAACGCTGCCTTAACTGCGCTTTTAGTTAAATGTGATTCTTCGTGAGCGGGCCTTTTTGAGCATTCGAATGCAAAGTTGGTTTACGAAGATTTTCATTGTTAAGAGAAGTAGTCTTTATTCCTGAGGTAAATATATTGAATAAAGGAGGCTTGAGTCACCGTAACACTTCAGATAAGTAAGCCGTTTGCCGTTTATCCGGACAACTTTTGAAAATGTACCAGACGTACACAACCGCCAAGGCTTGGAAACTTGAGCTTGTTTACCGCCCAGCATCCATATGTAGGGGTGACGGCATTTCATGAACTCATACACAAATTAATAGTCTCTTGGGAAAGCAAGCAATTCATTCATTGGGGCGGGAGTTCAATATCGTCCGCTCGTTGAACGGTGGATTTAAAGAGTCCTGCGTACAAGAATCATTGCCTCCAAGTTTGATAGAAGCGAAGTCACTAGACAGTCAAGCAAGGCGGTATTTAGTCGCCCCTGTTAAGGCTCTGCATTAGTCGCTCGAAGACCCTATTCACTAGAGATAATGAAATTCCAAATTTCAGCCATCTCGTACTCACTCCAAAGCAAAACTTGAGCCTAGTAGGGATCATCGAGTTAAAAGAGTACCGACGTCTTAATTCATGTCGTGGAAGTACAAGGCAACGAGGCATCCGATCATTGCACACGGATCTTTGTTTGTGTAAAATGATGAGTAAAAGTGTTGTCAGACGTGGCAATTCCACGTAATTATCTGTCAAAGTTAGAAAGAGAAATTTTACTTTTCGGAAATAAGTTTCAGAAAAAAGGCGGTAGATGCGACTGCAACTGAAACAGCGCAAATCGCTTTCGAAAATATATTTCTATTTTTTTTTTTACTGCAAGTGCTGTCAAACCATTCGAGTGGTGCCGTGTGACACCAATCGCGAATTTTTGAGAAATAAATATCAAACAAATTAATCTTCAATTTGAAAATAGAGTTCATTATATCCAAGATAAATAACAAACAACCGGTAACGTGGCTCACGGATGCATTTTAGTATTGAGAAAGATTACCAAAAAATTATTCGCTGTGTGAACAGCCAGAACATGTTTTAAGAAATTTATCCTGCATTTCGGTTTTCGCAAATAAAAAAAAACTTTCGAAAGATACTTTATTGCAAGGCGAGACTGCCCACGCAACTGCTTTCTGAAATTTTTCATTTTGACAGCCTTTTCGAAATATATTCCGTTGCCACATCAGACAGCTCTTTAACAATCTTTCCGTTTGACACTTCGGCTTCAAGCTGCCTTCAAGGGAGGATAGGAAAGGCATTTGTTTTTGCTGATTGCTTCGGAATTTCTATTTCTGTTGACTTTTCAAGAACACTTGCCGTCTGGAGGCGGGACTCTTTTCTAGTGGCTTTCAAATAGAAATGCCTATGGCGCTTACGGATTCAGCAAATGTTTTCCAGGCTAAGGTTTATGCTATCGGCGAGGCATGTAGAATAATCTCAACCACAAATCGAACCAGACCAAACACTGTTATTTTTCAGTGATTAGGGTCCTTGGCTTTGTTACAATTACATTGAAACGGCTGCCGAGCTTGCCTGGATATTAAGGGCCAGATTTCTCAGCATTGACTAAGTACGGCTAATCAAAGGTGCAACAACATCCAACTGGCCTTCATACTACTAAACACAGACTTCAATAGTAACTAAACTAGACAGAAAGTACTTGTCTGGACTTACTGCGGTCAAGACTTCCTGTGCAAATCTAATAAAATTGAGAGACATAAAACTGGGGGAATGGAGGTTCCTTAACTTTATTCACTTTTGTTTTTTAATAGTCCCTTTCGAAGTTTAATTACGACTTTTCATCGGCTTTAAAACGTCACGGAAGCACTCAGCGCTAATTGAAGTGCTGTCAACACTGGCCACGTTAACCAGTTCTAGAAACATATTCAGTCAATTAAGCATACACTTCTTTATTTGTTGGTGTTGGTTAATTTTTCCGACAGGGTGTGGTAAACTGATAAACTTTGGAACGACTTTCCGTCATCCCTTGTCAAATTTGGTTTGGAGACAACCCGGTTTCGGCGTTGTGCCATCTTCAGTGTCATTTTTCGTTCTCGTTTCTATCAGAACGGTTTCTCTCGAAACCAAATTTGACAAGGGATGACGGAAATTCGTTCCAAAGTAAATCATTAATTTGTTTCTTGAAGCTGAGTTTCTTTATTCAACTACAGCGGTGACTGGTAAAATTGTTCTAAAAAATTTCAAAAACTAAAAATTATTTGTAAAAAATTGCGCGTAGCTTCAGTTAAGCGTTTTCAAAAACGTTTTGACGACAGATACAACATTTGGACGAGCTTTAGTGTGTGACAGTCCTCTGTATTAGTTTGATGGTCGATTAGGTATCTGGCTTTCCCGCTAATTTTTATTTTTTTTATTTTATTGACCTTCTTCGAGTAGTTTTCCGTCTAAAAACTGTTTGAATTTTCTCAGAACGTTGCTTATCCAAATAGTCGGCTATTGTGCTAAGTGGTAGAGTTAAATATTAATCCTTTTGCGGAATATCTCCTTACTTGTCGACCTTATCCTTATTAAACTCCTCCGAAACGAGCATTTCGCACCGTTGGCTATTCCATAGGTCCCCCTGCGTGGATTCGCAGTAAATTGTTAAAAATATCCATCATATCATGGAATGTGTTTCTATCTACATACATACGTACTTGCGTATCTATGTACATATGTATTTGCACTTCGTCGGTGTGGACTTCTTGTCGATGGCAAAAGGGCCGGAAAGTCTAATTCACGCCTCTTTAACTCGTTAACTTAGGCAACAAATATGCTGTGTGGCTGTTAATAAAAACAACAAATGACAACAACTCCCAACAAATAACAGCCAACAAAAACTAATTAACAACGTCTGTGAACAAAGCCAACGACGAACGACACTATGAGCACAACAATAACGCCAAAAAAGCATTCACGCTGGCTGGCTGGGGGCTGTACAAAAACTATGTACTATGGCGTGGACAACGACACGTGAATGGATGAATGAATGACACTTGATATTGGTAAGTCTGGTGTGCCATGCCAACTTTGACTTCACTTGATGCGACTCTGACGCGGACGTGGCCAGCCCCAGTCAGCGCCGCGGCAAAGGGTCCATCACCACCAGCAGCAACAGCAGCAGCAGCAGCACAAATGCGCAATGCAGTCAGGCACGAAGACGACGACGGCGACGGCTCGTTGATGCTTTGTGGAAAGAACTGATATTGCAAGAGAGGGCGAAAAGTGCAAAAGTGGCGGCAAAAAATTGTCTATGAAAAAGTTGGTGTTAAAATTAAAATAAGCGTAAGATAAATTACACAAGTAAATGACCAAAACACTTATGCGAGGATTCGCGCATGCCCGTATGCGTAAATGAGCTGGCCAACGCTACGTAAGTATGTACATAGCTTTATATTTGCTCTGCGGACAGCGGGCGGACATGTGCACAATTTTTCCTGATTTGACGATCATCGTAGAAGCAGAAAATACTTGCTGTATGCGTGGAGAAGGGGCGGAAGGAAGAGAGGCGGCCGGCCAGAAAGGCTGTGAAAAGCCCAGAGGCGCTAAACAAACGCAAAGCTACCATGGAGCCAACCACCGCTCATGCGAGCGCAGTTGTTAGCCAAAGTGTGAATGTGTGCGCGGCGGTGTGGGCAATGTTTGTAGTGAAGGATCGGTGTGAACGGAGCGATCGAGTGTTGGGTGAAAATGAAGCTTAAGACAGTGATTAGCGCCTTCTTAGAGACAATGGCTGAATGCTTTTTAACAACGTGTTGCTGGGCTGGGTGAGCACACATTAGCCGAGGCATTGCCATAGTCGTTGCCGTTGCGGTCTGTGGGCGATGCACTTGCGCTCTGCTCGGAAAAATTCGAATAATGATCATTTAAAAGTGTGAGTCGCTCAAAACGTACGCAAAGGGATACAATTTTCCCTTGTACCTCTTTGCCTTGCTGCCTCAACACATTTCGTGCTCTCCATCTTCGGCTTGGTGAAATCGCATGATTTAGTTATTAACCGCGAATTCAAATAGTCCATACGAAGCGGTGCAAGCGGTGGCTGTCGCTGGAGTTTGCTCCCACACCAAACGAAGTAAATAAGACGAGGCTACGCAACAACAAGCCGCCCAAGCAACGTCGCAACGGCATCAACTTTGTTGCATAAAAAGGGATTCGCGGAGCGATCTTCGGTTTCTGGAGCAGCGTTAAGCTGTGGCATAATTTATTGTTACACCTTTTCGCCTTCCGCTCCACCACTCGATATTGGTCCATTCAGGTATTGACGCACGAACTCGCTCAGGAAATGAACCACCGATCCACTCAATGAATCGCCTCGTATGGGCGGGTATGCGGGTCGTTTTCGATTTCGTTTTCGCTGTTTTGCAGCTTCGATTCTATGCCACCACTTTGGTGCTTTATCAATTGAGGCGTACGGAAATCGAGTTTGATTTGCAGATTTCGCTGTGATTTTATTTTGCTGCTATCGGCTTTGCTGCATCTGCATGGCCACTAGAAATCCGGTGCGTCGGGTGAGCTGAGGCATGCCAGAGCACCCACACAATACAGCAAAGCAAAAACAACAACGACAACAACAACAGCAGCAGCAGCAGTGCGAACTACAATTGCAACAACAAAAAGGCAACCAGTTTTTGTAGTGGCCTTTGCTGATTTTGATTTTAAGTTTTTTTTTTTTCAATTTCGCTGCTGTTTGTTTGGCCGTTTGACTGTTCGGTTGATTGTCGAGTTGTTGTTTGTTTGTTTGTTTTCTTTGTTGTGCGGCTGGCTTTATAGTTTATGGCTTTGGTAGCCTTTTTTGCAGTTCAGCTCCACTCTCGTTATTGGCGGATAATTCGCTATTGCATGCGGCCAAGTGAGGATTGAGCGGTGGATGGGGTTTATCGGGGCGGCGGAGCGACGGGGAGAAATTGTGTTGGCGGTGTTGTGAGCATTTTGTGCTCAATTTGTATTAATGTGCTAAAAACTTAATGAGCTAAACGAAATCGTTAAGTGCCACTGTCGTAACACTGAATGGGGGTATGAGAGGGGAGCGCAGGCGGTTGGGGCGTGTGGAATTGGAAAATTTCAAACAAAATGCAACGTTTGAGACTTTATTGATCAACGAAGTGATTTGGCTTTTACGGATTGATCAATTGAATCATTAGAATTGGGTGAAGAGAATAATAAGGCAGGACTTCGTCTGAACAAAAAAGTAAATAAAAATTTGCATCGATGAACGGGTAATATTACGGGGCTGTGAATATTTTTTTGTTGAAATAATTGGGATTTCACATAACTTGTGTTAACGCGCATCGTTGGACATAAACGATTAGCAGCGTCCAAATGGAATTTGTTAAAAAAAGTGTTTTGCGGTTTGTTTTTGCTATTTAAAGGTTTTACTATCTACATATGTATGCATATGTAAGTGTGTATATGTATAAGGCGCTTACACAATATGTTAGTGTTTAGCCGAGCTTCCGATTTTGTGGCGTGCGCCTTGAGGTGAGAAGCTTTTTCAAGGCAGAAATACGCTCGGAAGTTTGTCATTGCCTACCGACAGGCGACCGCTATTAGAAAAAACTTTTTCCTTATTTTCTAAGTAATGTAAGCGTGTTTTCTTTACAAAAAGGACTTTTTGTGAGGAATTGAACTTATTTTATAATTAGTAGCTTTTTAGTTATATTTCACCCATAAATAAAAATTAAAATTTAATAAATAAATTAATAAATTAATTTTTTACTAAAATTGCAATTATCTCAGAGAATTAAAATTGTGATCGAAGCAAGCTAAGAAAAAAATTTTTTTAACACATTGGACTTCGGCGAGCCTAAGATATTGACAAAAAATTTGTATCTTTCGCACAGATTATTTTTAGAGCAAAATGAACCATATTTCTGCTATTAGCAACAAAAATTCTATAAAAGCGAATTTTCGACCCACGCTAATACGCATATCTTCATATACATATATTTACGAATCTTCATAAAGATATGTACAACTTCCGACAAAGTGTTCGTCAAATACCCTCGATCAAACAAATGACTGCTACAAAATTGAACACACCAAAGGAACTTACACAGAAATTAGCACTTAACTACAATCCTAATTGCTTTTTGTATATTCCCAGTAGTGAAATTTATAGTTAGAAGTAATATAACAACTAGTAACTAATATGGGTATTTTAAGTTGCTAAGTTCCAAGCAAAAAAGGAAACGTGGACTAGACATCGAAAAAGGGTCATACGACAGTAGGGTGGTCCAAAATAAGTAAAGTCGGAAATTTAATGCTCTCACCCCCTAGGATTGTTCTATACCGAAAAAAAGTATACCCCTGTTTATTTATTTTAAAATCAAAATATATTTAGAGGTCGCTAAAACCGCTCAAATTTTCCCATGTATTTTGTATGGGGGAAATAAGACTTTTCGTAGAAATGGCATAAAATCGATGAAAATCAAAATTTTTCAATCTGAAAACTCTGCTTCTCTTCAGAAGACTTCAGAATAATGCCAAATTGTTTATTTAAACTTTTTTTAAATTTAATAATTTTTAAAGGGTCTCCGAAAAATCCCAAATAAAAAATACAAAAATAAGCGTTAAAATGTATTTCTTACTATTTTTTCCGCATTCAAAAAATGTTTAAATAAAAATTTGGCATTATTCTCTGAAGTCTTTCGAAGAGAAGTAGGGTTTTCAGATTAAAAAATTTAGATTTTCATGGATTCTATGCCATTTCTACGAAAAGTCTTTTTTCCCCATACAAAATACATGGGAAACTTTGAGCGCTTTGAGCGACCTCTAAATGTATTTTTATTTTAAAATAAAAAACAGGGTATACTTTTTTTTCGATATAGAACAATCCTAGGGGGTGAGAGCATTAAATTTCTTACTTCACTTTTCTCCATACATTTTTGGACCACCCTATTACACAGCCAAGAAAATTCCAAGAACAGATTCTAATATACTGAGAAAAGAGTTAAGTTGCCGAATTTGGCAATATTTGGGAACTATTACCAAGGTGTCGTAATTATTATAACTAAATAAATTAGGGCTTCTGATATTTATTTACCTTAAGCCAAATCGTTAGTTTAGTTTAAAGATTCTTTGGGTGTCGTAAATATTAGTTAATATTTTGTTGATACAAATTTCTACGAATGGCATTCAGCTTAACACATGGTTCATAAAAGGATGTGTTTATGTTCTGCTAATACAGATAAGCTCGCTCTCAACACATGGTGTGGTCATATTTACCAAATCTTAGTTGAGGCAACCGCGATTTATTTTGAGAGCGCAAAATATTAATGCTTGTGAGCCACTCCGGTCGTTGCGCCAGCATGTAGAAATTTGATGCGCTAGAGAGAGAAACCCGCAAATTAGGTATGGCTATGACTTTTTTGTTTCTGTTTAAATTTTTCTATAGTCGGGAGTTATTCTAGTGTGCGCGTAGTCATTTAAAAAATATTAATTTTTTGATTTTAAAGCCAACCGGGCGTTTCTCTATGGGCATATAATTCAATTTAATTATATTTTGAAAGTGCGTATCTATCCAATGAGAAAGTAAAGCAGTGTACTAAAAGGTCCAAGTAAATTGCAGACTGTCGCCAACTAAATATTTATTTCGTCATGTCCAACTATGCTATTTGGTTACTATAACCAAATCTTGGTAATTATAACTATCTAAATCTTTTTCTGGCTATTAGGAATAACCAGTCGATTTTCATGCGGGGTTGTCAATAACTTCTGGGGGTATCTGGAAGTTTGAAAATTTGTTTGTCTATTTTGTTTACGTAGCAGTCGAAAAATTTGGATTTGGACGCATTTCGCTTATCGAAGCCGAAAGATTCTCGGTGCTGAAGGACTAAATGTCAACTTGTAGCTCACTTTGTATTTGTTTTGTGTTAGTGCGCGGTATGTTTGCTTGTGTGTGTTCGACCGGTTTGGTGAAAATGTGTTAATTATTCATGTCAATGTTTTTCCTTGAAATCGATCCTTTCCTTGATGCATTGCATTCTTCGTGGCAGTTACATACATACTTAATACATATGAATGTATGCATGCACACTATTATAACACTTCTTGCAACATGGCATGCAACAATGCGGCATTTTCCTTTGATTGCCGATCAGTCAGAGTCGTAAAATTGAAAATACGGTAGCATGTTTGCACAACATGTCGCCGAATGTGGCATCGCAACGCCGTCAGCTCCTAGATGCTGTGTCGGCCCGCAGAACCCTGCGGATAAGTCGCACTAAATAGAATAGAATCGAAATCCACATCAGGGCTGCTGATGAAAAGGAGTTAAAATTCCATTTGCACTGTCCGGCGAATAAAAAACAAATCGTTAGCAGCAGCATGTCCGATGTGAACGCTGTTGCAGTTGCAATGTACCGGGTAGGGAGAGGGGGGAGCGGAGCCCAGTGCATGCATGTAAGTGGTAGCACATTTGATGTTTTTGTTATCGGCAGTTTAAAGGGGTTTTAAGAGGTTTTATTTATCCTCTTCGTTTTATGACACATCTAATGATTGAGAGCAGCAAGTTTGTCAGTTGGCTCGCAGAGTGCCTCAGAGTGCATGTCTGTCGTAAAGGGACCTTAGGCCGCTAAGGCGTATGGCCGATGGTTGGTGTACTACTCCACTCAATTAGGTGAAAAATGCAGCTTCGTTGCTTGTTTTTGTATTTTTTGTATTTTATGTTGTGTTTGCATTGCGGCAGTTGGGTCATGTTTCTGTTTGATCGTCGATTTGATGTGTCGTAAATGAGTCGTTATGCATGTTAGTTGCGTGATTCTGGACAATCGCTCGACAGGCGGCATTTCTTTCGGTGTGTTGGAAGTTTTTGTCAAGATAAATTTGTTTGTAGTACTGTCGCTTAAGTTCAAAGTATATGTAGGATTAAATTTGCTGGCCGAAAACGGCTCAATTTGTACGGTCCTGGTAATTGTGACGATATGAACATTTTCGACAAATGTGAAGGACTTTACGACCATATTCGGAGAACTAAATATACAAGCAGTTAGTTGGCAATATAAATAAATAAAAGGTAATCGTGTTATGGCCAGGCTGAATGTTTTGAATGTAAATATGTATGCAGGTTTGTGGGAAAATTAGTGATCTCGCACGGGAGTCTTTGTCGGGTAAGATTTTTTGTGACTTATCAATGGAACGTTTATCAGATTCGTAGTTTTTAATTCTTTTGCCGTCGGCTTTTTGCACTTTTTTTTCATATAAACACGAGTTTCTTGTGAAAAGAAAAACAACATAACTTTTTTCTTGAAAAAACCCGCGAAAGCGCTCAGCGAAAAAAAGTTATTAAAAAAAGTTATGAAAAAATATTCTCCTTATTCTGCTCACGTATCTGCTGTGCACGGGTTTACTTAATTTTTTAAGAGTAAGTTTATTGTTGTAAGTAGAGAACGACCGAACCACGATTTTTAAGGACGAACCGAACCGAACCGAACATTTGCAGGGCCCAAGTAATAAACAAACAATGACTTTTTAAAAATGTAGTATTCTTATTAATAAAAAAGCAAAAAAGGTGCATTCTTAAGTTTCAATCAATAAATATTTTTTTAAAAATGACATTAGAGTGGTCCAAAAATACATAGGAAAAAGTAAAGTCGCAATTTGAATCCTGGCACCCCCTAGGATTCTTCTATATCGAAAAAAATATACACCTGTTTTTTCTTAAATCATTAAAGTGCTCAAAGCGCTTAAAATTTCCCATACATTTTATATGGGGAAAAACCAAATTTTCGTAGAAATCGTATAGAATCCCTGAAAATCAATATTTTTCAATCGGAAAACTTTGTTTCTCTTCAGGACACTTCACAGAATAATACCCAATTGCTTATCTAACCATTTTTTTGTATTAACAATTTTTTTAGTACCATATTGCATTTTTTGGAGCTTTTGAGAGGCCCATTAAAAATAGTTAGCCTGAAAAAATGGTTAAATAAACTATTGGGTATTATTCTTTGCAGTCTTCTTCGGGGTTAACTGAATGCTCATATGGTCGAGCCCAGCGATGTTGCCATCACCACCAGTGGCGGGTCCACGGGGGAATTTTGTTTGTTACACAAATTGTGATCACAAATTTCAATACCACATGTGTGTCTCAGGCATAAGAGAGGCCTTAAAAGGACAACACGAAATCAGGATAAAAAGATTATTAATTTCTTTGTAGCGAAGCCGGATTTATCGATGTGTAAAGCTGAAAAAGTCATGAAGAATATTTTAGTTGACATACAAATGCATCTAAAGACATGCATCGAGCATAAACTCAGAGGAAGCGTAAGCTCAGAGAAAAAGGTGTTAGGTCATCGTAGCTAATGTCGGTGACTACATCGCATGCGATATACGAAAAATGTATCCATTTGTTTGAATTCGCTTAAGCAAATACCTTCCGAGCTATCCCGGATACACTTCTGCTAGTTAGACAACCTTTGTTCTCGACATAGAACAATTTATCTGATGATAGCCAACCAAGGTAAGATGGATCGCATCCTAAATTTTTGTTTAACAATTAACATAGAAATATGAGTTTTTGGTTTAGCAGGCCCTTTTTACTCTACCTATTGTCGCTTTTCCTTTTAAACATGTGGTAAACTACATTTTCCGTATGAAAGAATCCCTTACCGAATGTACCCACTGCCGCAGTGAGTGGCAAACAGCCTCCGCAGAACTTATCAACAATTTATCGCTTGCTAACAGTAAGTAAAGCGAAACAGTGTTAAGCTTCCAGCCAAGCATGGTAATGCTAATCGCAAACAACAACAATCTGACAAACAACAATTCCAATATGAGCGTTTAGGTTTCGTTGCAATGCGAGCGAAATGATTGCCAGGTGAGATCGCGAATCGGTTTCTGCTCGCAGTGGCTGCCTCGTCAACATTTTTGCACTTTAAGGAGATTCACAACGTTACCATAGCAGCTGCTCGTATATTTGTTGTTGTGATGCCGATGCTACTGCAGCCTTAACTATGTACGTTCATACATAGTTACGTGTTGCATGTGGTTTGCTTAGCGCGGCAAAGTCATCGGACAATCGGTTGCTGTAATCGGCGGCTAAGCGAAGCGAAAAGGATCGCATTGTAGTTGTCGAGTGCGATAAGCTGTTGCATTGTAATTGTGCGCCTTGTTGTCGCTAGCTTTTTTTCTGTGTTGACGATGCTGTTGTTGTAACTGATTGCACTTGATCGCTAGTTGGTGGAAACAAAGCGATAATGCGAAAATCATGTAATCCATTAGCGTCACAGTGCAACAAGGCCTACGAGCCTTGCATTACCACCGTCCATATGTATGTATGTATATGTCCGTGTGCACAAGCCCTAGAATCTCTTTGCCGCATGCTCACCTCCGCTGCCTAGTCGCGCATGCTCATTGCGAATTTGCGACAATGACAATATTAAGATAACAGTCACCAGCTACAACAAAAGGCCGAAACACCGAAGCAAGAAAACGATTTATCTGGCCGAGTTCCCCCCGGAACCTCCCAACCGTATATGTAAAGTCACTGCTACTGCCGTAGCGCGGCTACTGTGGAAGCGACCAAGAATGCGGCGGCGGCAGTGGTGGTTGGTGGCGGCGACAGTGTCTGGAGCGGCTGAATTAATTTGTTGTCACCCGTGAGAGCATAAATCTGGCTGTGGCATGCGCACAGACTCACGCACTTTCTATTCAAAGGGATGGCTTCTGGCGTGAAAAGCGTTTGCATGTTGCGCTGGCACATGTTGCCTGTTGGTGTGGTCCAGCACATCCACGGCGGCAGCACTAGCAGCAACAAGTCGCATCTGCATTTAATTGAAATTCGTGCGCATGCGCAAACTTACTCGTCGCTGGGTGCACAATGTTGTCTTACTACACTTTTCGTTGCTGGATCACGCGGCTCTGTTGCCGCGGCGTTGTGGCTGTTGCGATGGTTGTCGCTGCTGTTGTAGAGCGCTTACAGCACTTTGATCTTAAGAGAAGTGACGTTTAGTGGCGATTTTGCGCTGATAACGATCTCGCGCTGATGGGACAATGTTGTCATTGATTGCGCCTCCACGGCCACCAATGCCCACCAATGCCCGCACTCACAGCAACAGGCCGGCAAGTCGCATAGAATGCTGCCGGAGCGCCGCCAAGTTGCATGCAACACACAAACGTGCCCACAGTGCACTATGATGCAGCAGTCGCTAATGGTGTTGCAGGCATGCGTGGCAGTGTCGTTAAATGGATAACATGATTTCGATTATAATAAAGCAGCAGAACGATTTTAAGCGGGAATATGGGCTGGCGGTGGGTCCGATGCATTTACATATCTGAGTGCTTTTGTGCGAAGTGGATGTAATGACTATAGACGATTTCTTTGTGTCGCACTGTGACAGTTGCAGAACCACGATAAGTGGCAAGTGAGTTGAGGGAAAATTGCAAACGAAAGAGCGAGACATATTTATTTGATTATTTCTGAATTTTTTTCTAAGGCATTCCACTTTTTTAACGGATTAATGAACAAATGTACGGATTGATGCTCATACATACATATATAGGTACATATTGCAAATACTACGAATTCGCCTTACACCAACTATTATTGTGACAGCCAACTGAACAGAAAAAAAAGAAAAAATGGAAATTAGCGGCTGTATTCAGCACCGAGAGTATACACAGTTTAAGCTATATAATCAGCGAGAAATAATGGCAGCCCCACATACTGAGCCAACTCCACTTGGATGCAAGTAAAATGGGCTCGCTTCCAAGTATTCGCCCATGCAACATGGCTCTAATAACAAGCTTCGCTCGGAAGCGCAACGCCTAATCTGCCACAGTGCAACCGTTGCACATACCGATCAACATACATAGTTCACAGCCCTGACGAGCGCACAGCTAAGCATACATTGTTGCGAGTGCTGGTTGCCCTGTAGGGAAAACGAGGGGTGCCAAATCTATGGGGTTCTAGTGAATTTAGAGCTACGACTAGTGCCCGTTGATTTTTTTTTTCAATGCAAGCAATTAGCGAATTCAATGCAGTGATGACATACTAGGAAGTGATAGCACTGCGAAACATCATGAATGCATCTTATATGTGACCAAGTGCAGGTCGTAGCTATGTTCGAATAATTTACTAAACTATGTTTAAAATTTTGCTAAACCCCTGAAACTCTCAAGTTTTTTTATATAAAAAATCAATTGTGTATAAAGAAATTTTTAAAGTATGTTTTGGTTCTAATACTGATTAAGAAAGAAAAATGTTTTAACTTTTTATGGAAAAAATACTTACACCTAATTTCCAAAAACATTAAAAGAAATTAATACTGGTTGTGGTGTCCATAATTCAAACAGAGAAAGAATAATGCAGCCCGGTTAAGAAATGCTGGTAACAATAATGATTGCTCCTGTATTAATGACAAGTTGCGGTGCTTGTGCAGAAATAACCCTCTTTTAAACTTTCGATATTTGATGTGCTTTATTGAAACTTGTTGAAATATGTTATCTTAGATGGGCTACTCTTGAAATGCCCTTATCTTAAGGCGGTTTCAGCTGCAGAGTATATCAAGTATATCTCGAGTATAAGATCTTTTAAAATATGTATCTTGTCACCAGCGCCACCTATCGGATTTATCCTTTTTAAATGATTTATTATCGAACTAGCATATCTTAGACACCTAAATCTTACAAATTTGAATAAGTGCTTCTTTTCTCTGTATTCGTAAAGTCCACGATGTGAATGCAACACCCAATTCTTTTGGTCTTAAATGACTATTGGAGAGCAATACAAAGTGATATGGGCCAAGTGTTTGCATACGTCTTATAAGGAAAATATCTCCAAATCCCTTGAAATTTAAAAAATTAAATTGGCTAAGATGGAAGTATTTTCCATCAACGAAATCTGATTTTCAATTTACATAAGTTCGTAAGGCTATGTGTGTATGGATCAGTCAACTGTATCCCAAATTTTGCATTAAAATTAGTAAAAAGCACGAAATTTCATAACATTTCGACTCTAGCATCAAAAAGCAGAATTTTCGTTTTAGCAAATTATTTCTTACAACCGATTGACTAATGCCAAAACTTGAACCAAATCAAACAATAAGAACGGTTTTCCAAATAACTCGATTCCAACGCCTTCTAGCGGTACCACTGCTTACGAACATTGTTTGTAAAAAATGCACAAATATTGGCAAACGTAATTTTGAGATTCCTTTTAAAATCTAATATTTGTTCTTAAACTTAATATAACACAGAAACATATGTACATATAAAAATTCAGAAAATGTGGCTAATCGTGAATTGTTGTATTGTATTGTTTGTATTTATTCATTATTATCTTATTACAATTAAATTTTATACATCAATTACAATAATACATTAGTAAAACATATAAAAAATGGAATAAGATAATAGTTAATGGCGTTGAATGTCCCAATAAGAGAAC
>JAPVRG010251170.1:20081-34013 GCA_029783565.1 Rhagoletis cerasi
ATAGAATGCGCTAGACGGGTAGCTTTACATATTCTTCTTATGAGACACTTCTGCAATATCAAGAGCAGACGAATTTTGCTAGTATATGCACTACCCCAGCAACTTATACCGTATTGTAATTTGGACTGTATCAGGCCATAGTACACCATTTTCAATACACTGAATTGCAAAGTTGTTCCAAGTAGACGAAATTTGACCAACGTTGAATCGGAAATTTGTTTGAGATTTTCCCAACAGGGTTGCGACCTACCCATGTACATGTGTGAGTGTTTGTGTGAGCGCATGCCGTTGTGCGTGTGTGTCCCATGACGCGCAGAAGCGTTTACATCACTGCGCTCATCTCATAAAACATCATTCTTGTTCCCAACCGCGCGCCTATTGCAACTCTTCTCCATCTAAACTCACCACAACTATTATTGTTCTACGACGGGTATAAATTCCGCCAATAAAATAGCATCGATCACACCCCAAAACGTGACTTGAGATCACGAGCCAGGGAATCAAGTTCCAACGCCACCGTAGCTACCATCACCTATCCTCCGCCTCCGCCTTCGCCGCCGCCATCACCTTCGCAACCGAAAGCACGGCGCACAAGCAGCGCTTGCGGGCGCTTCAATGCGTACAACCTGAGTTAGCAGCCAGTGGAGTTGTTGGAAGTGGTGTGGGTTGCGGATAGCGGGTGGGGAGTGGGAGGCAAACAGGTAATCATCTGT
Source organism: Rhagoletis cerasi (assembly GCA_029783565.1). NCBI lineage: Eukaryota > Metazoa > Arthropoda > Insecta > Diptera > Tephritidae > Rhagoletis > Rhagoletis cerasi. Next base: position 20,795 of record JAPVRG010251170.1, read on the forward strand.
AACTGCCAAAATACGCTAAGCCCAGGAACTGTCGACCGCAAGTTGAAGCGTTGCATGCGATGCGAGTGATGTGTGGCAGCAACGTACAGACATAACGCTTCTGCGCCCGCATCGCTGAAGAAGACAAGCAACAAGCCAACTGCCGCCAATCAGTAGACGACAGCCAACAGCTAAGGTAAGCAGATCCAACTACACACACGCACGTACATTAAGCCTTTTACCTACATATTGTAGGCGCAATTGTGTGGCTGTTAGTGCGCAAGTTGCAACTTGTAACTAAGAGTTTTATTGAATTATGACTGCTGCGGTGGTGGTGGTGGTGGTGGTGTATGCAAGTTTATAGCGCTATTGTTGTTGCCGTTGCTGTGGTTGATTATGATGTCGTTGGCATTGGCATTGAACTACTCATTTTCCATCACTTGACTTTTGCCGCCAGCCTGCCACACCACGGTCACCCTGATCGCCATGGCTTCGCGCTGAAAGTGCGTGAGATCTTTGCGTCGGCGCAGCGTAAAAGCATACAGAAATCGCATAGCGCTGCCGCAAAACTTCCCCTTAAGCCGTTGGCTTTTATGGTCCACAAACAGTCTAAAAATATGCGCTGAATACGCGTCAGCTTTAAGCGGATAATTGCAGTGCGCGACCTTTGCCGCTATTATTGCCGACAGTTGTCATTTACCAGTTTGAAAATATCAATATTTCAATGCTGGCAAACCAGTTTACACTGCCAAGAAAAACACTAAAATCTCAACTTGGAGCTCCAGTATGCGCTATGTGCGGCTAATCGGATTTGAGGCATTACTCATTTTGAAAACAGGCTTGTGACACCTGCAGCTTTGATCTGAAATGTCTTTTTATTCACATAAAAATATTTGTATGTATGTTTCAAGTTGTCACTTTTTTGTGTGAATCTTTAGTGATGATATTTCTGCACCAAGAACTACATACTAAATATGTATATTTACGACAATGTCACAAAACACGAGCTAAATTATATTTTATGATAGCTAACTAAATTTAAGATTACTAAACGAATACGTAGTATAATTGGCGATTCATACTCTAATAAAATTAAAAATTGGGTAGAAAAATCTAAAAGAATCACATAAGTTGTGAACATCCCATTAAAACTAAATGTGTTGTAAAATTTTACGATTTTATGACTTTAAACCGTGCTAAACATTCCGTGAATCCTTTAAATATTTACATGAAGAATTTTTAAGACTTAAACGTAAAACGAGGCTTAGCTGGGAACTTAATGGATCCCTCAGGTACAATTTTTATATAGATAACTGGCACTTAAGTTCGCCAAGAGTTAGTATGGATGTATATAATTCTAGTCGTGAAGTGCTAATCGACTGAATGATTATAATGAGTCAGCTCACTGATGTGGCCCAATTCAGCTATGATAGTAATAATATTGCCTATTCTGCTGATGAGGAACCACATCCAACGTCGACTTACAAAAAACTGAATGAATGTTGAAGCTCAATCTGCGCCCAGAACTCAGAAGCCCCCACCCTCTTAGTTAGTTTCGAGCCATCTGCAAATACATTATTCATATCTATGTACTCGATTGAATCAGAGTCTTTTCTTGCACGCATCAGTTTCTATTTTCTTAAAATTGGTTTGAGGAATGGCGTGGTCTGAGTAGTCGTTGAGTCCTCAACTGGCCTGTAATTTTTAGTCTGAGCGCCGCTTTTTCTACGTCAACGGAGATAGAACACTTCCTTGCAAAGTGGATCTCTGATTTCGCCTTGAAATAACCCGTAAGCCGTCACTGACCGAAAATTAGAGCAAGACCTTACCCTATACAGAGTACCTTACTGCATAGCTATTGGATTTGCGTACGTTGATACGTTGACACTTCATCTCTCACTTCTATGTAGTCATACTGTTTTCATACCGATCCCAGGTAATTTCGAAAAGGTTAAGGTTTGATTTTACGAAGTGGGATTATAAGAATTATGAAATCGTGAAAAAGTACTAATAGAACTAATGGCATCTATAATTTATTGTCGATTCTTAAAGAACAAGAAAAAGTATAAATATTAACGGTTAGGAGCAGTAGCCTAGCCAGGATTTTAGGAAAGGACTACTAATGACTAGCTACTGACAAGCAGGGACGTTGCCAGGATTTTTTTTTCGGGGGGGGAGGGGGGTTTCTGACAAAATAATTTTTTATTTTCATTTTTATTTCAACATAGGTTGGTTAAAAGAAAAATACTGATAAAAATAAAATATCTCACAGAAACAACAAAAAGTAAAAGTAATCTTTAAGCTTTTGCTCCAATACATACTACTAACCAAATTTATTTAACCTTATTCTAAAACAAAATTAAGGCGTCTTGATTTTTTTGCAGCAAAGTCATTAATAACTTCTTCAGTGTCCAGATCAAATCTGCGGTGAACACTCATTAGGGCTAAGCCATTCAGTCTTTCTTCTCCGGTCGAGTTCCGCAAGAAGGTTTCCAGACGTTTCAAAGCCGAAAAAGAACGTTCTGCAGTACACGCAGTGACATGCATAAATTTTTAATTAATAAAAAATGTTTGGGAAAAGTTGACTTTGACACTCATTTAGAGCTTCCAGTGCAGTTGTTGGGTGACTTGCAGAATCTTCTTGGCTCCATTTCTTTTTCCATAAAGAAAATTCTGTGGCAATCGCTCCCGTGCCAATATTTTTGTAAATATTTAACTCGCCAAAAAACTAATAGCCAAAAATGTTCATATCGAGTCGTAGCCGCCAAAATCACTTAAGCGACATTTTTTCAAAATTTTATTTTTGATGCCGAAATGTATCTAGATGACCTGGGAGGATTTCTGCATCAAAAAGAAAATTAAAAAAAAAATGTCGCTTACGTTATTTTGGCGGTCAGCGTTCGATATATACGTATTAAGAAGTATTTATAATAATTTGAGTTATTACACAAAACTTTTTTTAAAATATAAAAACTCTATTTCTTCAAAAGTGACGCACCTGCTGCATTGCTTACCAACGAAAACCATTTTCATAGAGAATTATTATTAATTTCTTGTGAAAATTGTTAACGATTTTATTAAAAAAATATCTTCTTAAATTAAGAAGAAACCCGCATGTTTCATTTGTTGCTATAAAAACTACATTTTATAAGGAGAATCTACCTGTTTTCACAACAATATGACGACTTTTTAAAATTGTAAAAAATAAACCAAATTTTTTGCGAAATCTTTTCATTTTGCATTGTCGTCGGGTTTTGAGCTAAGTTTGAAGTTTCAAGTCTCTAGCTCATCGGGAAGTTTGTCAAAAATTGATTGCAAGAATTGATTACAGACAGGTGAAACTTAATAAAAGCTGAAAATAGTAGTGAATTGGCCAAGGGGAAGGATCTAGGAGAATTCCGAAATAATATTAGTGCAAATAAATAAACTAACATGAATTTCTTAATTTTTTTCCAATATCTTTGGCACTCTTTCAAAGGCCTCGCCTCCACAGCTACGTCTTGGAGGACCACACACAATGCGCCAATGCAAATGTCGCCCTGATTTACGATTCTTGTCTCTTAATTGTTGCAGTTCATAAACAAAACGATTACCGCTTGGATTAGACAACCAAAACACAAACAAATCCAGCGGCAACAGAAACAAACGCAGCCAGCCAAGAAACTTCAAAGTTGAACCAATTGAGGAATGACCATCCGCCTACTTACATCGGCGCATCTGGTAATACTCTGTGGAACGTCAGTGACTTGCAACGCCAATAAACAATTTGTGCGACAAAGCACACAGAAATTTACGGCATCAATAAAACTTGACGAAAAGACAAATTTGTAGCCCAGTCACAATGAGCTGCCGAATAGAGATCGACATCAGCGTCCGTATAGCAATTGGCCCCCATCGATGGCATCCCCCGGCAGCGGCAGCGGCGGCGGCGACAGCAGCAGAATCCATTAAATCGCGCGACACCAAGTATTTTTCATAATTTCAACATGCTTGCGCTGCTGTGTTGTTGTTGTGGTTGTAGTTGCGCATGCATCATCAGCAGTGTCAGCTACCTTTCGTTTATTCCTTTACATACCACATGCCACACATGTTGCACGTTGTTAGATGTGCATGTAAACAAATGACTTGACAATGCCACAACGTCGTTTGTCAAGCATCCCCAATTATTCAATTTGCATCAGAAGGAAGATTCGAGCATCCAAGCGCTGAGGTGTGCGGCATATAGCATCGCCTGCCAAGGCATCTGTTTGTTGTTTTTATTATTTGTCACCTCCTCACTTGCAAGCAAGCGATGCATCAGCGTCTAGCGTAAACAAACTGCCGAGCGCGCGCATATTCGATAACACTTCGGCTGCCTAAACCACAGAAGGTGGGGGCAAGAGTGTGTCTAAAAATAAATACGTTTACGCATCTTCGTGTTCCATTCATGCCGCACAAGCACACGTACGCGCCAGTAGCGGCACCTTCACCGCGCGGCAGCATTAAAACTTTTAAAATTGTCGTCCCCACATTGGCTGATTACTCGAACTTTCCCCCGGCGTTTCCCGCAGACTTTAGTAGCATCCACCGTCACCGGCGTGTGTGTTGTTGCAATAGTTGCTGGCGTTTGTGGCGTTGTGAGCCTGATTGTTTGGGTCGTTGTTACCAAAAATAATACACAGAGTGTTGATGTTTGCAATTAAGGCAACCCAGCCACATCCACAGCGACAGGCGCGACACAGATGCCACACGCTATCGATTCGAAAATCGACGCTGCAATTAGTTTACTGCCGCTGGTGGCGTGGAAGGGTGAACTCGTTTTGGCAGTGCTGGGTGTGAGGCGGTGAATATGACGGTGAAAGCATCGCGAGGGTATGGTGCGTGTGTCGCTTGTTGAGCCAAATTTACAGTCACAAGGAATTTTGTTTATTATTTTTTTTTCACTGTATGTAGCAACTGTGGTGTATTTTCACCGAGTGCGTACAAAGTACATCGAGTCGAAATGACTTATATGCCCGTTTTATTAATACCAGTAATTTTCTTAACCAAATTGTTACAGCATCTATAAGACCGATAAACAATAAACCTAAGAGCTTTCGAAATGGTATTTAAAATAAGAGAATAAAAAATAAATCGTTAGAAGAAACGTTGCGTTCTCGAGGTGAAGTTCCGAAGCCGAGGTGTTAAGCAAAAGCTTTGCGAAGTCATGTGAGTTAAGAAGAAAATTGTGAAATAATTTCACCTCACCCTCCTTCAAGCAGCTGCAGCAGCAAGGGTCAAAAATGCATTTAAATCTTACTGCATGGGTTCTCAGAGGTCGGTTTACGGTCTTGAATCTTGCCAGTGAAGATCGAGAGTGAGCCTAATAAGCTGTCCAAGGCATGTGAGTTAAGAAGAAAATTGTGAAATAATTTCACCTCACCCTCCTTCAAGCAGCTGCAGCAGCAAGGGTCAAAAATGCATTTAAATCTTACTGCATGGGTTCTCAGAGGTCGGTTTACGGTCTTGAATCTTGCCAGTGAAAGAAGTCAGGCCCTGACCTCTCGGATATTAGAGTAAATATGGACCTTTGTTGACGTTTGCGCAGCCGATTGACCACCTCTTTGATAGCGGCGAAAGCCTAAATTTAAGGATCATATTAAGTTTCAGACAGAACACACGTTCTTCATCTCTATCACTCAACTCCAAACCCACCGTGAATGGGTTCATTTTTCGCTCGCTCCTCGATATTTGGTCAGATTGTTCAAACACTTTCCTCTTGCACTGATTGATCATCCCTGACAATGCGTTATCAGCATAGATAATAAGCAGATTGATCCTTATTTCCTGTTCCTTCAGAGCATCGTTTAGGACTACGACTCAGAGAAATGGTAGACATTCAAAGTTAGAAGTGCTAAAAGTACTGGGATGATAGTTATGTAAGTCACAGAAATGTTCGGATATCAGAAACAACTTTTTATGAAAACTACAGATAGAGCCCATAGAATGCAATCCATCGAAATATTAATCAATTTTGTGAAATTTGTTTTAACTGAAGGTCCCACTGTGCTTGCGTTGGAACTTGAATGAGAGGCTGAAATTGCGTACGCTAGCTAACACATTTGTATGTGTGTTTGAGGCGACACATAAATATTAACAACTGCATAGTGAACATGTCGTCAGCAAACAAAACATTTACGTCCCTGTCAATAAAATCAATTTAATATGAAATTTTCCATTAGTCAACCGTGGATTCTGGGGCTGTCATTGTTGTTGTCGTTGTGGATCTGAAACTTTTCGTCAGCCCCATCGTCCGCAGCAGCATAGAAGTGAAGTGCAGTGAAGTGAAGTGGCAGCTACATACATACATACATATTTGCGCTGTCGCCACTGATCTCATTTGCCGAACATGTGGACGCATACGTCGATTGCAGCAAGTGCCAGCACCGGAGAGACTGAGACTGTTGCAATCGCCACAGATGCTGTCAGCACAGCCTTCCTTATGTTGCATGCAAATTGAATTGTGTGACGCCAGGCCATTAGCCATGTTGACAATGACGATTTTTATGGTGCAACTGTAGCACGTGACTGAGTGACTGACCGCCTTCGAATTTGAATTTCAAAAGCCGAAGCAGGTGTACTGCCTTAGGGAAATAATTTTTCGAGCTGGCTAGTAGTGGGGCGGTTTGATAATTGCACATGCAACATAGAGAGAGGCATGCTACTTTGAGCTAATTTCTTTAAACAAAAATTCTAATTATTTTCAAATACCACATACTTGTGTATATGTGTATGAATGCATATGTAAATGTAACCGTCTACATAAATACTCATCCAACTTTGACGCCTTTTGTTTACTTTAAGAAATTAGTGCCACGCGAGAAATGCTGGCTGTCGAATTTGCTGCATTCTGTGTTTACTTACATTCGCTGCGATTGCTATAATTGTTGTTGTTGCTGTTGTTTGTCACTGTAGCAGGCAATGGCAGAATAGACACCAAGCAATTGCTCCTCGTGCCTGTGCTACATTGTTTATTCGGCTGTGGCTGGAAGTTGGCTGTGGCGCGGCTCTGCGTGTTTTATACATTTCAGCACGTGTGGCACGACGAATGGCAGCCGCAACAGCATACATATGTACGTAGATAGTGTGGAATGCACTTGCTGCCACGCAAATGTTTACAAGTAGATTTGTGATTTGTTTAGAGCAGCATTCATTACGATGTTGACAATAATCGAGCGGAATGTGTTTTTGACGGTCGATTGGCAGCGCGATCGTGCAATGCGGAAGTTCAATGCACCTTGCGGCAGGAGCCGAATAACTGATGCTGACACTAGCTTGATGCCAATCACGCCGTATGGGCTTACTATATGCCGCGTCAACGACTTGTCAATTGCAGGATGTTGACAAAGTTATCTGAGCGTTAGTGAGATTGTGTGCGTGTGACTAAAACTTCCTTGTCGCATTAAGTGGCATTTTCCGGATATCATTGCGGCATAGTCAACAATTCAAGTGCCACTTGAGTTGCATCACTTTCACCATTCAATTCCACTGTTTATGAATCAGTCAATGACCCCTTTGCCCAGCATAAAAGAACACGTGTTTTACTGTTTAGTTTGTAGCTATTTTGAATATATTTATTTTCGGAGTTTCCAATCTCTGCCAACGGATAGGTGGGAAAAATATTGAAAGAGACTATTTTTTTTTTGCTAGCAATTTTGGTGCATCGCTCATCAACTCCACCGCTCTGACAAACTTGAGCATCATCAAGCATCCAGTTATGAAAAAACTTTCCAGCCGAATTGGTTTCGTGTATTTTTGTCTGTTTTTTGGCATTGCCGAAAAGTATTTCAAGTGGACGACATTTGAAATTGTTTTCGCCATGCAATTGGAAGTGAAAATGAGGCCGCTGCACAGTGGCCAGTTTTTTGAAAAACCTGGCCAAAATTCGAAAAGTGGTACAATTTTAACCAAACCTTGTGTATCCGTCTTTGTTATGGTTGCTGGTTTTAAATTTCACCACATAATTTCGAAATTCAAAATGGCGGATCCATAATGACCAATGTGTAGGCTTAAAATAATCCGATTCTTAGCAAAACTAAGGTAGTTAAGTATAAAAGGTCACGATTTCCGCTTTTTTGTTATAGAATGTGATGTAGCGGCTAGCAATGCACGCTACCATTCCTCAGGGCCTGGGTTCAAGCCCAGTTTCCGACCAACATCAAAAAATACGAAACAAAAAAGTTATTTTCTAATAGTGGTCGCTCTTTGGAAGGCAATGGCAAACCCCCGATTGTATTCAGCCACGAAGAACAGCTTCTCATAAAAATACAATGGCCGGTCGGAGTCGAGGTCTTAATGTTTGTCTCTAACAATGTTGATGTTCAAATTTACACGGAATCTGCTTTGCAAAAAAGCGTGCAGTTGTTCTGTTACTCTCACTCCATTCTCTTTTTTCTAGTAGTAAGTAAATCTTTCACTTCACTTCTTTGGTCTGGATGTAGCGTGAAAGTTTTTTTGTATTTTTTAGATAGATGTTGTTCCTCCAGACTTTTGGCTTTTACACCCACTTCCAAATGCATTTGTTTAAACACTGCATCGAAAATTTCACGCCGAGTGCACTCTAATATGGTACTTTCTGACATCACTTAAATTCTAAAAACATGCAATCTTTAAAACATCAAAATCCTAACAGAAGTATTTTTTTACCCAATTTAAATCTTTTAAACATAAAAAAAATAAGAATCGCGTATAAAAACTGATGTCTAAACTACAGTGGCGGCTTGTGGCAGGTGGTTTTAACCCAGGTCGTTGGGAGAAACTTCAATATATGTATATGAAAAAGAAAATTAGGCTGCCCCTATCGACCACTCTCGTAACTTTTTTCATAATTTATCATAATAAGTAAACAAACAAAAAATTAAACCGTGGAAAGCTATGTCTAACGTCAGTTTTTAGATAGCTGCACAATGAAAAAGCATCGACTTGTTGCCTCATAGCAATACGCAGTAGAGTCCTCTTGACAATATTAGATGGTTATGCATACGAATTCACCAAATTTTTTTAGGCTTTTGGCCAGCTTTTTCGAAAATTTGGCCACTGTGCGCTGGGAGGATTAAAGTTATTTGAATTGAGTAGAAATACTGAATTTAAATTGAAGCGCGTTTAGCTTGTTACAGCCTTTTAGTATTTACTGCGCGCCTAAGAAATATGAACAGTGTTCGATTTATGGCTTGTTTGCTTATGGTTCGATTTGTTGAAAATTCTTCCTTGAGACTTTATAGCCGATATGGCCCACTCTTCGTATACCATTTGCGTAAAAAATTTAAAAACGTATACCTTATTATCATAACGGTCATGATAAGGACCATAGAGACAATGAATATCATCCGGCAAAACGTTTACAACTGCCGCAAGCCTTGATGCCTTGGTATAGCTCGAGTTCAGGACGGGCGGTCCGAGTGATACAGATACTGTCAAAGTTATCGTAGTGCGATTAGGTCACTCCAGAGGAGGCTACTTTTCAGATGACTTTTATATGTAAAGTGCTTGAACTGTATTTCTCTACTTTCTTCACACTCGGCCATGTCGGCCGCCTCTATTTAAGCAGAAAAACCCACCCGTACACAAAATATCTGTACGTCTTATTTAAGAAGAGCGCCCCTTCAGCAGTCACAGACTTTCCGTAATTTATAAAATGGCAATTTGCAATGGTAATTATCGTTACAAGTATATTTGTACTTGTGGCAAGTTCACATCCGCATTGTCTTGAGCACCCTCTTCCCAATCGGGCACTCCCCCTCCACAATGTGGTCACCCATTCGGTATATTCGCTGGAAATTTTGCCATTTTCCGTGGAATTTTTATGTTGGAACGTGCCCAGGATGCACATGTGCCACATCTGCGGCGACGAACTGCAACCAAAGTCGAAGCGATGCGTTCGCATATTTTCACTTTCGGCACGCACAATTGCGCTATTTTTGAGCGGTGTCGTTTTGCCTGCCGCAGCAGGGCCGCTCTGGACAGGGCGTTGAATGGAACCATTCTTGAATTAAGAAAACTATTCGCCGTGCACTTACACGTTTTGTTTTTGAAGCTGCTAGAAATTTGAAGCAAGTATGTACATACATATATTTTTTAGTATTTCACAATTGTAGGCAGAAGTTGAATGAAGCGTCTGTTGAAGTGTTAAGAGCCAAGCGACAGGAAGGTAAAACACAATGTTTCTTCTTCACTGTTGACCTGCTTATCCTTTTTGGTGAGTTGGATTGCCAAATATAATTAAAATTTGTTTACAACATTAAGTTATTGCTCCTTGGAGAGATTTCCAGAGTACTTACTTATGTATGTATGTATGTAGCTGCCGGATATGCGACAAACACCAGAGTTGAACTCCAAGAATGTTCTTGCTTTATTTGCGTACAAGAAAAGTGCTCAGCAGGGAAAACAAATAAAATATTTTAATTGCTCAACACAAAATAAAATCGAATACAAACGTAGACGGGCAACGAACGATGGACTGAAGGCTGAAGGGTTACTACTCTGGCGGCTGTGGCAAAACGACACTTTCGCTCGCAGCGACAGATATGTAGATTAAATGTTTATGTGCGTATTTGCGCTTAATTTACTTTTGTTGTAGTGGGTATCAGTGTCACCACCTTATCGCCTGTTTACTGGGTGACACAAATTTCACCGCTGACAGATAGCCGCTCTTTGATTTATGTCAACGTCACAGCTGTCAACTTAACGAGCAGTGTAGCGGCCTCCGTGCCATCAGCGAAAGCGGCTCATCGATCTGTGATGTGGCTTATCTGCAGGGCAATGAGGACACAGATGACAGATGTATGACATCGATGTGGCATTGCGAATTCGAATTGCAGCGTTGATAACAGCAAACGGCGATTGTGGCTGGGGGACTTTGTTGCGTCACAAGCGAGACCTATTCATGCGGGCGATGTGCGGTTCTGCTGTAAACTCTCAATGCGGCGCATTCCATTTGTCACAGCCGCAACAACAACAAAGCTTCGCGAACTGTCACGAGCAGTGGGTTTTGTAGACGCATTCATTGTTGTTGTTGTTGTTGGTTGGCAAAGTTTGTTATTGTTGCGAGCGCTGCAAAAACTAATGTCACGAAATTATCAACGGCAGCGACAACAAAAGATCCGACTTGATAGGCGTCTTGAATCATCAGCAGCCGTGCCAACAATAAGCCGACTGCTGCTCAAGGCTCCACGCGGACCTACCTACAGCTGCTGGCCGCGTGCTTTCCGCGCTGGCTGAATGCGCCTCCGCTGTGGCGCAGCGGTGGCCGCCGACGTCATCGCGCATTTAAATAAGTGAAATTTGAAGTGATTTGCAGATAATTTTTATTGCTACTGTGCGCTGTTGTCGACTGGCAGACTGCAACATATTTCATTGAAGACAATTCATCGCTGCAAAATGCCTCTGAAGCACAGCAAATCATGTGCAACAGGATCCCTTCGAGTGTGGCAAGCCTTGTACGGCGGCCCATTGGACTCGCTGCTGAACGAAGATACTGTTTACATGTACATTCATTTATAAATATGTATGTCAATATGTATGTTTGTATGTACATATGTACGACTGTGTCTTTTCGGAAGTTAACCTAAAGTGCTGTTGCTGTTGTTGTGATTGTTTAGCTGTTTTTTATTTGCAAGTTGCAGCTGAATTGCAAATTAAATTTCGCGCTTCGTTGCAACGACAATTGCTTGCCACACACTCGCAAATACGCTGCACACGCTGCCTTAATGACGAAAGACAATCTTTGTGCCTGTTTGGCCAATTGTCGGTGCTGAGTTTAGTTGATCCTGCTGCCCTGCTCTCTGCTCGCTTGCCGGCATTGCATTTTACTACTTATCTCGTAAAATTCCCATGCAAACACGACATTTGCCTCATCTTTGGTAGTCTTTAACAACAATCTCGTCTTAATCTGTAAAATCGCTGCAACTAACTGAAAGGATTCCATTGTGAACATTTCGCAGCCGCCTTGGCCCACACTTGGCGTGCCACCGCTGCTCCGTCCCAGCTGTTCCGGCAACCGCAAACGCTGACAGTCGTTTGCGGCTTTCTGCTGCCGTTTGGCTGATGTCGTTTGCCGCGCATCGGGTTTCAGTTTCGTTTTCGTTCCGTCTAATTTCTTCTTTTTTTGGTGTAGGGATTTTTATTTTTTGATCGTGGCCGCTTCATTTTTCCACAGTAGCGACTCGAAAAGCGTTGAAACAAATTACCGGCGATATGATCGCCAGCACGGTGTGAAGCTCAGGCTGCGGTTGTTGCTTTGCTTGGCTCTATGGCTGCCACAGTGGTGGCCCGCTCAACTAGCCGGTATGCGGCGCTGGCCGCGGGAGCGGTGGTGCAGTCCTTCGTCCGGTTGGTGGTCCTCATTAACATTTCCATGTCGGTTATTATTACCATTGTTATTGTCTGCAGCTACCGTTTTCAATTTTACCATCGTTGCCGTTTGGCTTTTCTCTTTGGGCCAGCTTGTTTTGTAATGTGAGCCGAAGAGTCGTCATTCAAATTACAGGTATTTAAGGAAGATTTGATGGATTGAACGGCTGCGCTGCGGCCTAGAACGCATTCGCTATTCGATAAATGTGGATGGGAAGCTGGGAATTTAAGTTTTCAATTGCAATTCGATAGAGTTAAATTGATTGAATGCCGAAAGGAAGTTGTGTGAGTGCGATTTATGAAGCTTAAGCATTTAACTACATTCTATTCTTCATTAATGCACTGACTTATAAATTTTTAGCTCGTAAATATATTCCTAATTAATATTTAAAATTGCTGAATGGGATTTAGAAACCAACTGTGTTTAAGAAATAATTAGTTTGTTAATTATTTCTTAAACACAGTTGGTTTTTTATATTTCCGAAAAAAAGGAAGATTATTTTCCGGTTGGAGTTTTTGATTTTTATTCGCCGAGAAGTGAGTTGCCTTTTATTGATTTCCGAGCCAAAAGTAGCACCTGTTGGTTAGAATCATTCTTTGCTTGATCTCCAGGCTAACATTTTTGGTGATGGTAAAAAAATAAAAATTTATTTCTAATGGCGGTCGCCCCTCGGCAGGCAATGGCAAACCGCCGAGTGTATTTCTGTAATGAAAAACAGCTTCTCAGCATAAAACTGTAGGTCTTCCCCTTTGTGTGAAAACAATAAAGACGCACGTCACAAATCGGAGTAGAAGCTCGGCCAAACACTAACATATTGTGTTAGCGCCAATCTATTATTATTATTATTATTATTATTATTATTATTATTATTAT
>JAPVRG010251199.1:0-15067 GCA_029783565.1 Rhagoletis cerasi
GAATTATGTTATGAGGTTATTCAAGTATGTTAAAAGAGTCTTATGAGATCTTTTCGTAATTTGTAAGGGTTTTGTTCTCGAGAGTTTGTTAGTTGGGTAGGCTGAGCCAACACGTTGAGTTCAGGTAGCGTAAAAATTTCGCGCTGGAAAAAATGGCGGAAAGTTGCCAACTGTTGAGCTGAGCGGAACTACTCAACTGTGCGTTTCTAAGACAAACAGCCAACGGTTACCCAACAGCTATGTCTTATGAACGCGCCCAATAACTGGCGGCGATTGCGTACAAGCATTTCAACATTCATCCTCTTCATACAAGTGCTGTAGTTTTAGAAAATATGCCTGTTGGCAGGCACCTGAATAAAACCAACTTTTAAAGAAAACGTATTTCTCATTTTCAATTGCTAATTTCTTATTTTAAAATGAAGCTTTCTCATTTTACAGTGAAAATGGTATAGATTCAACTATAATAATAAGACTATACTTTTTCTTTTTTACAATGCAGAATACCATTCTAAAAACCTTTTCTCGCATTTTGGATTTTTTGAGTTGACGCTCTACTAGCAAACGAACGATATTTACATAAATATATACGTACGTATGTATGTATGCCTATAAGTATGTAGTATGTATGCATATTGTACAATATTCGCAAAAGTCATTTTACTAATTTCATACACGTGTACATACATACAAACATACATACACTGCGTGCTATGGTCACCTTACCATTCAAATAAATCGCCTGCATGCCAACAACAACAAACATGTATGTAACAACCATCTACCTGCCCCTCATTTACTTACTCACTACTGACCTTTACGGGTTGGCGTGATCTTAACAAACAATGTCCTTTTGTTCGTTTTCTGTAAGTGGGAACAGTACTTGTGACCGCACATTTGACTAGCAGCAAAACTAGCAAAACAACCACAAACATTGATAAAAAGGAGCGTTTGCCTTCGCTGGCATTCAATTATTTTGTGCGAATTAACAAAACGCAGACACGCGTGCAAAATTCCCTCGGCTTTGTTGCCGCTCAATTGATAGTTGGCAAATTGCACAAACGATCAAATCGGTCGGACACAAAGTAGCATACCGCATCTAAATGTTCTATTGCACCCGCCAAAGCATTAATTGCCAAATGCCAAACAATACGTCCATGTACTATTTGCATAAGAGCACTTACGTCCATACATACACACATACATATGTATGTACTTACATGCACACAATAGTTTTGGGTAGAATATCTCAAATTTTGCATAATAAAAATTTTAGCCACATTGTATTTGCACGACGGATAATATGCAATAAAAGCCTTGTGCCATTGACATGGAATGGATTAGGATATTGACTGTGAGGATACAGTGGTTGTGGTCAGGATACATACTGCAAATGTGCACATATGCAGTTAGGGAAGTTTAAGGATGAAGAAAATAACGGACTGCGAGGGAAATGAGAGAACGTTTAACGAGTAAACAAAATAATCACAAGCCGAGCATAGTTACGGATTTGCAGATCACAAATGTAAATGGACAAGCTGCCCGTATGCGACGTTGCACGCATTTTTTTAAATGCTAATTTTTAAAGAAAACCCAATTTTTTTCTGTTTTCTATATAGATTAATATTATTTACTGACTGAAAAAATTTTTTTAGTTAAATAGTGGTTTAAAGCACTTCGAAATACACAACATTTTTGGTTTTGTCATTTAAAGGCAGTAATATGGTTTGATTGTCGGCGTTTCCAGTTCTTGATTAAACAACATATAATTGGCCATGTGTAGAGCATTCAGAGAGCAAATCAATTCCCACAAATTGAAAAGTTTGGCCTTGAGCTTTGTTAATTGTAATAGCGAATGAAACCTTTACAGCAAACTGAAGACGTTTGTACTGAAATGGCACGTCTGTTGGAATCATAGGTATACGTGGAATATACGCTGTTTGTCCCGCTGCTGATCCTGTAAGAATAATGCATTCTATAACATTGCTATGCAACTTTGGTATTACCAGTCGTGTGCCAAAGTGCGGGTGGTCGAAGATTACGTAACAATATAACTGGAATCCCATTCGTAGGAGTTAGTTTATGAGGCGGTAAGCCAGCCGGGTATAACGAATCTAAGAATTCAGTGGGATAGTGGACGGCGTCTTCAAGGTTAAGTACTGTGTCGATGGAAGCATACTCTTTAATTTCTCCACCCATTGTTTGTATTGCGATGCTATTAATTTCATCAACAGTAACATTCCTTGGTGAGACAGTTGCTCTCTCGCACAGCCAATTGAATGATTTGCTGAGAATATTTTCAAAATCTGAATACACTTCATAAATCAAATCGTTTACGGAGTGCACTTACCAATTCTGGAATCTACAGTGACGTATCCATCGATATTTTGCATACTTCCATTACCAATACTAAGCACGGATTGCGGGAACTCAGAACCAATCCTACTAAGATGGGCTCTCATATTTGTCCGCAAATGCAACTTCTTAATATCATGCCACAAAGCAGCTGTTTTAAAGCATGCTTTGATGATGTCCGCTCTGGTACCTTTTTCTACGACTGGTAAGGCCTGCCGATAGTCCCCTCCGAAAAGAAAAGTTACGCCACCAAAAATCGTATCACAGTCTCTTAAAGTGCGGTCGACTGCTTCCATATGAGCACGGTTAGTCATAGTGCACTCATTCCAAAGTATAAATAGGGCTTCTTGTAAAACTTTTCCCAGCGGACCATTTTTTCGAATGCTGCAAAAATTTTGCTCCTGCATGCATACATTTAACGGCACTTTGAATGTGGAGTGAGCAGTTCTACCATCTGAAAGCAAAGTTGCTGCTATTCCCGATGATGCTACAGCTATTGCAATACTTCCAGTTGGTCTCACATAAGCCAATAGAAGGTTTATCAGAACAGTTTTACCTGTACCACCTGGTGCGTCCAGGATGAATGCTTCGCCTTTGTTTTTGTCAATACTCTGAGTAACTTTTTCATAGACCAATTTTTGGCCTGGGACTAATTTTTGAATGTTTTCCAGCAAGTATTATTTTAAAAGGTTTTGGTCGCATTAGTATCGCAAATTACTTTCATAAATGGATTCAACATTTTGTTGATTGCTTTTTGGTGAAGGTATACCAAAGCTGCTTATATCTTTTTCGCTAAGGGCTATATCCTTATCCTCAATTAGAACTAAGACTCTGTTAAAAGTGCGATCACAAAATAGTGACCCAGGATTATTGAGCCGTGGATGTTCATTAAACTAAATGTCTTCGCAGAAGTATTGCCGGAATGTGGTCCATAAGGGCATGCAGTTTGGCTTGCAAAAGCTGTTATAATAGGGAACAGTTCTCTAAGATGTGGTGGTGGCTGTAATAAGGCAGCTTTTTTGAGAGTTTCATTCCATTCCAATTCCGTTCGCGAGATTGCCTGTTACAAAAAAAGGGACTTACGATTAGTATAGATATAGACCAGCAAACTGTTCGGAACAAAAAATCGTGACAATACGGGTAGTAGATGAGAAACCATGGGCCAAAGAGAGTTTGAAGTCCAAGCTAATGATTTGTAAATTTCGATTCCATAACTTTGTACGAAATACATACGTATTTTTTACAAAACAAAAACACTGCTGGTTTGTCCGAAAATACAAAATTCTTGTGAGCTTTCTACGTATTTTTTTAATGGATGTTTTCAGGCCTTAAAATTATCAAACAGAAACAAGTTGATTTGAACGCCTGAATAGCAACGGATTTTTGGATGTGGCAGGGCGTTTGCCCCTAAAATTTCGTCTGGCTTCAAGCATATAGCCTCCTGAGGATTCAGCCTATGATAATTCATAAAATTTAGCCTGGTTATTATAGTGTAGATAGTCCTCGTTTAATCGCCACTTTAGCCGCGTCTGGCACCCACTTTGCATCGCCCTACCAGTCTGGCAATTTTTTTTTCGGTTTCGGGGAAGTACCAACTCTGATATCCCAAAATGCCAGACTGGTTAAAATATTGTAATTGATGTGTTTTTTTGTATCCTTAAAAATCCTGGTGGCGCCAAAGGCACCCCTGGAGGGCCGCCAGACTTTTGGTTAGTTTAGTGGGCCGCCATAGCGAACTCATGATGAAAGTTCTAGCCTGGTTATATATGGTGTAACCAAAACCGTTGTCAGCTCTTGGACTATAAGAAAACATTTAATAAAAAATGAAAAATAAACAAAATTGGAAGTAGTTATGGTAAAATAATGGCGAAAGCTTACTAAGGATGCCAGACGTACTTATTTGGGAATTAAAGTACTTCTTTTTCTTGTACTGATTTTATAAACATCGTACTGATTTGTACTAAAATTTAGAAATATATTTGGCGCGAACATTTTTATTAAGTGTTTGGTCAAGCCCCCCTTCCATTATGTATGTGGTGTGCAGCTTGAAGTTATGACGCAAATGATGGGGCCTACAGTTTTATGCATTATTCGAATGACAGAAAGCTTGCTTCCGAAATTGTAATCCACGAGTAGTTTTCGCATAAGTTTAATTCATGGCGATGTAAAAAATTTGATTTCATTCAAAAAATGAATGGTCAAATCACTTTTTCGAAAAGCTCTGAATTTTTATCCTCGAAAATGCTTGAAGTCCTTATTTTCCATAAAAATAATCTGTCATTTCTAGAGCTTAAATACTTAAATCTTTTTTGCTATCCATTCGAGATACTCTGTTACGTCCTTCTACAGTGATTGTCATTGCGTCGCACAGTGGTCTGAGTGTGGCAGAAAGTCCAAGTTTCGAAATGTCTCGCAATATCCATTATCCACTTATTATTATATTTTATTCAACATATATATTGAGCTTGAGGACGGAAAATTTATGTGAAAAAGCAACAATAATTTACAAATGGTAGAAGTTATAGTTGCTATTTCGGAGATCACCACATCTCCTCATCAGACTTCATTTTTCTGGACTTCAGCACGAATCGAACCCGCATCATCGATGCGCAAAGCCAGCAATGCTAACCACTGAGCTATGCAGACCCTATAAACCCTTGTTGCATTTCCATCTCCTTATACAACCTACTCCAATCAATTGCGGCTGATTCTACCGCTATTTAAACTTGAATGTATAGTTGTTGTTTTAAATTCTATACATTGTTTAGAATTTTTGTCAAGTTTTAGGCAGGCTCATCCTGAGTTATTTCTTTTTCGTTTTTAATATTGTGGCGTTATATTTATTTCAAAAGTTTTTATTGAGCTTTATACTCCTATTTGTTATTAGGCAAAATGGAAGAAGCGGTAGAAATTATAGCTGCTATTTCGGAGATAAATGGCTTTATTTCCATTGACAGTTGGAAATAAGGCCATATCGAAGTCGCAAAGGAAAATAAAGCCATTATGGCCTTATTTCGTATGTTGTTATTGCACCCCCCTCAAGAATAGTCGCGTTGTAATGCCATATGGAATTACTAATACGTTTCAGGTACAAACTACTTTGCTCACGCCATGAACTTTGTCGAGAGTCTTATTTCCACCTGTGAGATCTCGGCAAGGCTTTGTCAAAATGGGATGCCAAGCATGCGAAATCTTATTCTATAATTTTTTTAACTACGACAATTGTCCAGTGCGTCAACCTCTAGTCTTACGTAACCTGTAGTATTACGTATTGAGCGAATTAGGCAGTGGCTCCTAAAAGTCCCTGTAGGGAAGAGTATTTCTTTACTATGTATACTTAAGATCATAGAGTGTGTCTTCTATTATAGGAGGGCTAGGCATTATCGGTGTTTCACAAGAGGAAAGGTATAAAATAATGTTTAAAGGTGTCCATTGATATACCCTCCGTGTCCATTTTTGCATGTGGTCATACCATTTCTTGCTAATTCGTTAGCTTTGCAATTCCCCTTTATAGCCCGGGTTCCTGTAATGCTGGGAATATCGTTCAGCGATGTATGCCATTCAACTTTGAGGGCTGCCTGACTTCCACAGAAGCTAAAGAAAGACGCGTTTGTTCTATGTAAGACTGTGAATGAGGTTCCGCCCTGCTCCTGGATGGCAAATACTTCTAATTGATACACACTTCTGACGTGCCTAGGATAGCCTGACATTCTTTTAATCCTTGAACAGACTTCCTTATTTCTTACTGCTAGATGCATTAATAACGTTTAGGGGTGTGGGACTAATTGGAACCTCATACAAAATTCTGCGCTTATTTGTATCTTTTAATCCTTTACTAGTCCTTTTAGGGCACCCTACTCTTCTTCTAGACTTCTAAAAAGTAAAAGCTCATAGCCCTTAGAGCCGGACATCATCCTCTATCACTTGTATTAGCCCTTGAGTAACATCTTTACTTTTGGTTACTCAACTAAAATCCTGTATAAAAAAATACACATAAAGATAAGAAAATTTAAGTTTAGAGTTTTAATGTACTGGTGAGCTAACCAATTTACACTTATCAACTTTCGAACATAGCCCTTAATGTGATAAATTTTTTCTGTTTTCTGCGCTTTCATTTCAATATCATCTACTTTATCGACGAGTAGATATGAAAGAAGAAAACGTGTACTATAACTTTAAACAACGTTTTCTTGATTTGCTTTTGTTATTATTCTTTTGAATCGTTTGAAATAAGACCTATTGGGACAAATATTTATTTTTAGCAAAAATTTCAAATAACAGCAATTTTATTAACTTCTCGGGCATTGTCAAGCAATATGTTCTGCTATACAACTGTCCGCCTACGTCTACCTTCTTCCGCCGTTTGAAATCGAAGTTTAAGATCCTCCAAAACGAATTTCAAACAGAAATGGTCAATGTCTAGTTATAAGTTCGATAGTCAAATGCCTTTGTCAGAGCGGAGTACCGAGATTTACTGCATTATAGGTCCTCAAATTTCAGAGTCCTCGGAAGATCCTTTGAAAGACTCTGGAACTTGACAATAATAGTCTCTACTTAGCTTCGACGAGATCATAGCACACTTTACCGCATACTTTTTCTTATATTTTTAAGTTGTTCATTCAATTGAAGTTGGAAAATCATCACAATTTTATCAACTGAAAATTTTGCAAAATTCGCAAAAAAAGAGCCGGATTAATCGAATTAAATATAATGTCCAAGAAATATGAGTTCCGTTAATTTTGAACGATTTTACTAGGCAAATATGTACTTCTGTTGCCGTTTATATTCCCTCAATACTTGAAAACGATTCGAACAATTTCACCATTTCTTTATTGTGTTCGTGCCTTTTTGTACACGAATCAAGCGGCATCTAATGGGTATTTTTGTTGCAAAAGTATTTCCTCTCCCTTTACCTATGTAAATAAATTTCGAAAATAAACTAAATCGCACTATAAATGTGGATTTTAGTATGTAATAACTTGACTCCAGTGCCACCTGCCGAGCAGATTTCTTGTCCTGTTAATAACTAACACAACCAAAAAAACAATGAGCCAAATAGTGTTTTATTTATAACACCTCCCTATTTAAATATTTATTTATAAAGTTGCATAATGCAAATCAAAAACATAGATTTTTTATCATTAGACAACGTATTCTGGGTAAACTCGTTCTTTTTTGGTTGTGTTTATGTTGAGAAACCACAATTCAAGCAAACAACCGCCTACATTATTCCATTCCATTGCAGCAGACTGGGTGTACCTTAATGATTACATTGGCCACAACTACTAAAATATAAATAGAATTTATGAGAAAACCAACTCTAATACATATGTACATGCATTCGAGATATTAATATGTATGTGCATACATATATGCATATATCTTTATGTAAGAAGTCTGAACTTGACTTTGACTTTCCTTTTCAATTTGAGAATTTGAATGGACTTACCCCACATTAACAACATAAACTCAAAGGCGAATATATTTTTATATGGCAGTACATTCTTACGTACATATGTATGTATGTATGTATGTGCATACACCCAACTCTTTTTTGCGCGGTATTTTTTTTGAAATAACACGGCTCACCAATATTTTTTTTACACTAATTTTTTTTCAAGCACGAATCTTAGAAATAAATTTTCAATACTTTTTATACTTGGAGTTACGGGGAATACCCGGCTTTAATAATAACTATTTTCTTTACCGGGATGTAATTCAACTTGAACACAGAATTTCGTCATTCATTGAAATATTATGTGTCAAAGTATGCAATAAAGTTCTAAAATTTGATACTCAAATACATTTTTTTTTCTAGAATTTGAATTGAACGAAATTTCCGGTAAAATTTGTAATGGTTATAATTTTTTACTATTAAAACATATTCTATTCGGCTTAGAAAAGTTTTCTAATCAATAATAGTATACATTGAATTTTCGCTGTAAACAAATAAAAAAATTTTTTTATAACAAAAATTTATTGTTTTGTAATATTTAACATGGATGTCATTACAACTTCTTTTGTATGACTATTTAAAAAAATATTTGAATACGTCGCTTGTATTTTTTCCAAAATTTTTTTTTTGCACGGTTTTCTAAGGAACGTATCTACCGTGTAAAAAAAGAGTGGGGTGTAAATATGTTTTGTAAAATTAGATGCAGAGATACTTCTGCATCTATGAATTTAGTCCATCCTTATATGTTTGTATGTATGTAAATATCTACATATAAGTATGTACATCTTATGAGTGCAAGCGAAACATTTGTTGTTGGATATTCTTAGAATACACTCACATGTGGATGCATACTGGCGTCCATATACGTATGTATGTATGTACATATATCCACATTTAATACTTTTGGAGGAGAATACTTTGAAAATGTGCGCAAGTGTGACTGCCATATAACGTCATACGCAATGAAGTCCGAAAATAAATAAACATGTGTATCCGTTGGATACCGAAGGCGCTCTTAACGATGCATCGATGCGTTTGGTCTCTGCCACATCTGAATGTCGCCACATCTGGATCGTTGGAACGCCGAATCGCTGGGTAAGTGCGAAACGGACAGATCGCTGACGTTTTACCCAACACACAGCAATTTTTAGAAGACATCAAAATGTTTTGTTTCCATGCCTTACTTCACTTTTCTCTTTCGCTGCTGTTTCTCCAATGTCATCAGCAGGTCAATCACTTGAGATTTTCAGATATTCAGTGCTCCTGCCTTAAGGGTGAAACTGTATTAATCTGCTATGCTGAATTAATGTCCGTTTGTTTCACTGAAAATATGTTTGGCCGCCGATGAGAAGTGGGGGACAAATGGTATCTACATGCATATGTACATATTCCATAAGTTCTTTTACCGGTCGCATTTAGCATTTATAAACATGTGAATTTATGGACTTTTGGCTGAATGTACGTATGGAAGTATGCACGTATGTATGTACAAATGTAGATATTTACATATGCGCTTGTATGCGCTACATGCGTTGGGGTAAGCGCGAGTGCGGTTGACATTGACACGGATGCATCTTTGTCTGTCTGTTTATTCTGCGTTTTGCATGTTCGCCAGTTCAGTTTGTTCATTTATTCAACCATCCCTATATCCGTCTGTCCACTCGGTTCGTGTAAGTCTATGCGGAGGGTGGCTATTTTTAGTGTCCGTTATGTTTTATTATGCGTGTGTATCCTCATTGTATCATAAAAATCCACGAAAACGCCAAAGACCGTTCTTAAAGACTGACTGACTGCTCTGCATGGGATATGTTAGTATAAGCAAACGCCAATACATACATATGTACATACATATGTATGTACATGCATTCATACAAACACATATCTCATAGGCGATATGAGATTTTATACGGTCCAAGTTAAAATATTATATTTTAGGAGGTCTGTACTTTTTGTAAGCATTCAAAATATGTCGGTAAATGTTTGAATATAATGGATATATTTAAGATTCCATGTGCACTTGTGTCCATATATGTATATATGTACGTACATACACATACAGGGTGTCATAGAAGTCGACGTCAAGCCGGAAACAGAAACAGTACAGTCTAACTTCCCTGGATTGCACTTTTATACAATGAAGATCTCGCTATTATGAATTGATTTCAAGTACATAGCCTTTTCGTTCAACTTTTGGTGTATTTTACGGCCTTATTATTTATCACGAACGATAGGCAACACGAACGATTCGTCTGCAGACAACAACGTCTCTGATTGCGATTTTATTACACTATCCGCCGTCTTCGTCTTGCTTTTGATCGATTACGTTACAATCGTCTCGGTTAGGTTTAAACCGGCTAGAATGATGCCGCCGGACTAATTTTTGAAGCATTCTTCTGCAGACGAATCGTTCGTGTTGCCTATCGTTCGTGATACATAATAAGGCTGTTAGTCTCGTTATAACGAATTTCTATACAGTGAATTTTTTTTTACAATGAACATCTAGCAGCTAGAAATTCAACCCTCAAACGCTTTTGTCTCCATAGAGTTAATTTTCTGTTACGCTTAACTCGGTGTTGCGAGAAATACTTAAAATAAAAGTGAAACTTTACTTTGTTATACTAAAATTCAATGGACTATAAATCAACATATTAAGAATTTTTCTAAAAATTCTGAATACAGAGTATGAAAATTTGATTTCAATTTGTTGAAATTTTTGTACAAAGTGCAAGGCATTGAGTTATATTCTTTCTGTTGTAGTATGTATGAACCAGAGTTTGAAAAATGCATTAACTTTTTAATGCATAGCATTTTAATGTTAATGCAAAAACATAATACATTAGTTTGTGAAATTTAGTATAGATACAAATTCCAATGCACTCATTTTGAAAACCTAATCCTCTTCTTCTTGTTTGGCGCTGAAACCGCATAAGCGATTTTGGCCGAGCCTAACAAAGCACGCCAGTTGTTTCGCTTCTGTGCCAACTGACGCCAATTGGAAATGCCAAGTGAAGAGAAGTCCTTCTCCACCTGGTCTTTCCAACGCAGAGGAGGCCTCCCACTTCCCCTGCTACCACCACCGGTTTTCGAGTCGAATACTTTCAGTGCTGGAACATCTGTATCCATTCGAACGACATGATCAAGCCAGCGGAACCGCTGTACTTTAATTCGCTGCACAATGTCCATGGCGTTGTAAAGCTCGTACAGCTCATCGTTCCATCGTCTGCGATACTCGCCGTTGCCAAATCGTAAAGGCCCGTAAATCTTCCGTAGAATCTTTCTCTCGAATACTCCAAGGGCCGCCTCATCGGATGTTGTCATTGTCCATGCTTCTGGCCATATACCAGCACAGGCATGATGAGTGACTTATAGAGCGTGGTTTCCGTTCGACGAGAGAGTCCAAAGTAGCACTTGTTGGCAAGAGTTATTCTCCGTTGGATTTCAAGGCCGACATTGTTATCGGTGTTAATGCCAAATAAACGAAGTTCTCTACTGTTTCGAAATTACAACTGTAAACAGTGACGTGGGTGCTGAGGCGCGAATGCGCTGACTGATTGTTTGATGAAAGCAGATACTTCGTCTTGTCTTCGTTTACCACCAGACCCATTCGCTTTGCTTCCTTATCCAACTTGGAAAAGGCAGAACATACCTCGCGTTTTTTGATACCGATGACGTCGATGTAATCAGCATACGCCAGCAATTGCACGCTCTTATAGTAAATTGTTCCAGAGCGGTTAAGTTCTGCTGCTCTTATTATCTTCTCCAGCATCAGATTGAAGAAATCACACGACAGGGGTTCGCCTTGTCTGAAACCTCGTTTGGTATCAAACGGCTCGGAGAGGTCCTTCCCAATCCTGACGGAGCTGGTGGTATTGCTCAACGTCATTTTACACAGCCGTATTAGTTTCGCGGGGATACCAAATTCAGACATCGAGGCATATAGGCAAATACTTTTCGTGCTGTCGAAAACGGCTTTGAAGCCGACAAATAGATGGTGAGTGTCGACCTTCTTTTCTCGGGTCTTCTCCAAGATTTGGCGTATAGTGAATACCTGGTCTATGGTGGATTTACCAGGTCTAAAGCCACACTGATAAGGCCCAGTAAGTTCGCTGACGGTGGGCTTCAGTCTTTCACACAATAGGCTCGATAGGACCTTAAAACCTATGCTTAGAAGGCTGATACCGCGGTAGTTGGCGCGTATGGCGGGATCGCCTTTCTTGTGGATTGGGCAGAGCACACTTAAATTCCAGTCGTTGGGCATGCATGCACCTTATCAACTCCTCGCCGCCGTACTTGAATAGCACAGCTCGCAGGCCGTCAGCTCCAGAAGCTTAATTGTTTTTCAGCCGCGTAATTGCTATTCGTACCTCGTCATAGTCAGGCGGTGGGACATCGACTCCATCATCATCGACTGGGGTCTCAGGTTCGTCTTCTCCCCTATTTTCACCGCTGCTGCCATTCAATGGGGTGGAGAAGTGTTCTCTCCATAATTTAAGTACGTTCTGAACATCGGCCACTAGGTCGCCATGGTTGTTCTTACAGGAGTTCGCCCCGGTCTTGAAACCTTCCGTAATTCGCCTAACTCTCTGGTAAAATTTTCGGGCGTTTTTCTTGTCCGCCAGCATTTCAAGCTCTTCGCTCTCCCGTATTTCGGCCTCTCTCTTCTTTTTGCGGAAAATACGTCTCCCTTCCCTCTTCAGCTCCCTATATCGGTCCCACATAGCTCGCGTTGCACCCGATCGCAGCGTGGCCCTGTAGCCGACATCTTTTTTCTCTGCAGTCTGGTGACATTCCTCGTCGTACCAGTTGTTCTTTCGGGTTCGCTGAAATCCGATTACTTCTTCGGCGGCGGTACTTAATGAGCGGGATATATGATTCCACTGCTGGCATATGTCGGTTTGTTGAAGAGTCGAGTGGCGGATAAATTGGCCGTCTGTTGTCATTGCAGCTTTTCGACGTTCAGATTTCCTTGCATTGTTGGACGCACATTTTTTGCTGCACAGAGGCATGTGCGTATCTTGGCTGCAACAAGATAGTGGTCCGAGTCGATGTTTGGCCCCTTGAAAATCTAATGCTTATTAAAATTGTAATGCATTATTTCTGAAAATTGTATAACGCTAATGACATCGCCTTTACAACGATATTAATTCTTTTTTATATCGGTTCGAAAGTTTTTAAAATACTAGGTTTTTTATTTTTCGAAGAACTGACCATTAACCCTTACAACACCTGTAACACAAGTTTAAAAAAAAAAAGTTATAAAGCATTTAAATAAGAGGAAAAGGCGGACCAAACCCATATTTTAACTTTTTTAGTTATTTACCTACAATAATTAAGAATAATTTTTTAACAAGTGCCGATTTCGAAGGCCTATATCTCGATTTCGGAGGCAAACTTCGAAAAACGGAGAAATTACTTTTTTACTTATGGCTCAATCTCGTAAAAAATTGGTTTAGTCCAATACCCAGAAAAAAATTTGAAATTGCCGTATAGTGTTATTGGTCATCAGATTTCTGAGAAGTTCTGCCAAAAGAGATTATTTATAATTCACGAGAAAAAAGACTTAATGATTTTTATTAATGCAAACAAGAAGAGAAAGGACACAGTTATTGAAAATCGCTATATAATAGCTAAGCTAATTCTTCAAAAACTAAAAAATACTAAAAAGTTTATATATGTAAATAGCTCCGCAAATACATTTAAAAACAAGTAAAGAAGTCTAAGTTCGGGTGAAACCGAATATTAAATACCCGGCGCACGTATGAAACATCGTTTTTTTTCACGATGCTGAAGCCTACCGTTATGTGGTAAACAGGGGTGGCTTTTTTCTCTTCTTCAAATATTATCGATAATATGCTCAGTGAGACTTAAAGAAATAATTTAGCTGTGCTTGGTAGAAATCCTCATCGTGTTGGTCCCCTTGCCGTGGGGATGAGGCTTAAGTGGTGGATTAAATCTTCCCTTGGGGGGTTTTAAGCTAGCACGAACCAAGAGGGAAGCTCCGTATGGAGCTTGGTTGACCACCCACTTGCGTAACTGCGGGTGTGGTGTTCCTCCAATCATACATGCGGAGAGTACCGCACCGACTTTATCCCCATGCTCCTCCCACAAGCCGTTCCTATCTCTCCCTATCTCTTCCCCCCTAATCCAGGGTGTTACGCGTCACCGTGCCTATTGGATGGTTTGCAGCCAGGGGTATCCGGCTGTATTCTAACGGCGCTCTCCTGATACCGGGTCACCTCAGGAGGTAGAATGACCTTGCCACGGCGGAGGGGACCGCTGTGGTCGACGTCTCCCTACTCCCCTCCAAAATACGTAGTCCGCCGCGCTCGCCAAGTCGAGCAGTACGGACGTTTATGATAAAATGAATTTCTCAAAAAAAACCCCGCCTCAGATAACCGAGAACCCCCCAAAAAAAAGACCCACCCACTCAGGAAGGTCCGGTCTGTCCTCGTACAAGACCAAAACAATTAGCGGTGCGAAGCCTGTGGCCAAGCCAGGGCAGAGCATACGCCCCGTCCCCTCTGGGACTGCCTCAACGGCAGGGAGGCCCACTTCCGGAAACCGGTCCAGCTCTGTCCCTAGACAAGCTAACGAAGAAGTACATCCACGCGGTGCTGGAAGCAGACCCAAACTCGCAGATAGGTCTTCGGGAAGCAATGGCAGCCCTGTCAGAAGACAAGCTAGCCGTACTGCCGTCCCTGCCACTCCAGGAGGCAAGGGTACACGACAGGTGCAACCCCTAAAACGGCGTCGGCGACATCAGACCGCATGGGTAAGCCAGCGGCCTCTGAGGTGCGCCATTCTGGCACTAATGTTGCCCTGGGCAGTAGCCATCCCCGGAAGCATATTAGTGCATGAGAAAGGTACTATGGTACCAGACGGTCAGCCCTCATGATCCTGGAGAGACTGAGGGACAAGAAAGATGAAGAACTGACCGCAGGAGAGCTCGACTCAAGAATCTGGGCCGGGAAGTTTATGGCTGAACACCAGGCGAGAGCCAAAGCGGAACCCGCACAGGGCAAACGAAAGCGCTCAAGGGAGGAATACTCGGAGCCCAAACGTGCAAAGGTATCCTCCAACTTAACTGCCAGTGAGCACCAGAAAAGGTCCTTCGCGGATGTGGCGAAGGATACATTCGTAAGGGCGGTGATAGACCGCAACTTCCTCGATGGGGCAATCTCATCGGAAAATTGGGACCTGATTAACAGGAAACTCTGGAGTGTGTACAGGGAAGTCCTAAAGGAAAATCCAGGACCACCT
>JAPVRG010251204.1:0-14615 GCA_029783565.1 Rhagoletis cerasi
ATATAACAAAACAAAAACATCGATATTTTGCACATATAGTTCAAATTTCTCACTTTTTCTTCAATTAATATAGAATATTTAAAAACTCGAAAAAAAAGTTTAAGTTCTTACTATTTATTTTTTTATATTTCTCATAAAAGCTTTCACAATGTTCATATTTTTAGCTTTCTCATTCAAGATTTTGGCTAAAACTTTCATGAAAATTTAAAAATGTTAAGACCTTTTTGCTTATTTACTTTACATAGTTTTATTAAACTACCTACATAATATGACTTCGTTTTTCTAAATGTTTTTCAATTAATTTTGTTCATTCAAGCTGATGCACACACAAACGCACACACACGCGAACATTCAACTAACAAAAAATTTCCGCTTGTAAAGCGCATTCCTAAATTGCGATCACTACATACTTGCTTGTTCATACCTATTCGTATTATCGGTGGTTAATTGGCCAATAGCAGTCGCGGCCGGTTTGTTTAGAAAGTGCTGCTTAGACCACACACGACGGTCATACACCACATTACAATCGTGGCAACACACATACATATGTACGTGCAATATAAACGCCTGTAAAACTAACTAACTATCTCTAGCCAAGATCACTCCACTTTGATATCGAACTGTTTAAAGATTAAGGATAATTAGCAAATTTCTAATGCACAGCTATGCCAGGTTAACATACAAGCGGGCGGGCGGGCGGACGCGCGCGCATATCAGACAAATGAAAATTGCAGTCGACGCATGTGTGGTATGCATTTTACACGACGATTCCTACAGCAAGCAGTGCTTGTACCACTTTGTTATAAGTTGCCACCATCGACCATCCAATTTCTATTGGTGGCGGCGGTCTTTGCCTTGATCTTGAATTGGCGGCCTAAAGAGATAAAGTCTAAGTTTGTCTGTCTAGATTCGATCATCTGTTCAGTACTGAAAGTACGTACATATATACATATACGTATGTATGTATATCTACACATCCATATGTGCATACATACGTACATATCCTAAGCGATAGCATTCGATCGAACGATCGACCGATCAATCGATCATGCCGCATTGCCACCGTGCTAGTCTAACTGATTTGTGACAACTTGTGATCTTTAAAACATTCTACAAATTATTATGTGCGCGCATGCGTCGCACTAATTGCGCACAAGTACGCAAAGTACAACAAACATGCACACGCAAAAGTCTGCATTTATACATATGTATGTACATATATATACGTATGTATGTAGACACCTGCTGCACTGCGTCTGTGAGTACAGCTAGCGAAGATCAGCTAATCTTTTTCTTTCCTCGGCCACTAACTGTTACAGCTAACATTACTACATACATACATACATATGTATGAATGTGTATACTGCATTAGCTTTTCAGCTGTAACAGTGTGCGATAATTTCGCAGCTCTCATTGGCGCTTACTGCAATTGGCCGAAGAGGGCCAAATTTAAATGTGTGCGTGAGTGTATTTGTGCACGGCGTTTGTTTTTCGTGAGAATGTGGATGCATGACATGAGTGTATGGGTGTGCTGTGTGCTTGGCTAATAGTGCAGGTGGGTCGTGTAGTTGGAAAGGCAAAGTGCTGGGATGCTTTGAGTATCTAAATATATATTTATAACTAATTATGTATATTAGGGCGGTGCTTAAAAAATTATATTTTAAGTCTCACCACCTCAATCGGTAATACCACGATCAAAGATATTACATATAAATTTTAGTCTCGATTGGAGACGTGTCGCACAGGGGTCAAAGTTCCGATTCCACTATGGAGATACAAAAAATTTAAATTAATTTTTTTTTTCATCTAATACCCTAATCGATACTACTGTAGGCGCAGATATCACACATAAATTTCGGTCCCGATCGGGCACCGTTTAAACTTGTCGCACAGGGGTCAAAGTTCAGATTCCTCTATGGAGACTAGGTATATACAATGAATCTGAACTATGAGGCCTGTTCGACACACCTAAACGGTCTCCGAACGGGACCAAAATTTATATGTGATATGTTTGACTATATTAGCATCGATGTAGTGGTTGAGGTTAAGGAAATCTGATGTAAAAATGTGCTTCATACATTTAAGGACCACCCTCAGATACACCTATATATATATATACATACATACACTTATGGGAAATGTATTAAATTTTTTTTTTTTTTGTAGAACAAATTGTTTTAAAATTATAAATTTATTATTTATTTTAAATTATAAATTTGATTTTTATATTATTTCATTACACAACTTCCAATTTTTCTCTCTTTATAGAATCCGTCGCTTTCCTGCCCATCATTTGTTTTGCCTTACTTGCGCTCGTCTCCAGCGCTTCGGGACGGACTCTACACGGCAGAAAACATATTGTTCATACACTCGAAAATCGTATGCTCCATCATACGAATCGGTTGCGTTACGAAAGTGAACTTGCGCCTGTACAAACTGCACCAGCACATAATCGTCATCATTTAAATACTCGTTCACTGGATATGAACTGCGAGAAGGGCGAGAAGGGCGAGAAGGTGGTAAAATATATCCCGATGCTGAAGGAACAAGCGCACAAATCTTTTAATGCTCTCAATAATTCTTTATATCGACTTTACGTAAGTAAACTTGTATTAAATTAATCAATATGAAATGTTAGACTAACTTCTAAGAGTATTCGTAGTGGCAAGAAGTAGTTGGGAGTCGTAATATAAGCGTAATATTTATATATAATGTATAGTTAAAAAAGTTCGCTTAGTAGCTTGCTGTAGAATAGTAATGGGTAGAGTGAGCGAGAGCTTTTTTCCTCTGCATGCCAATATAAAATGCTTAAAAAAGCTTTGCACCTGCATTGCCATCACGGATATACACTGGCCCAGTGTAAAAAAATTCACAATTCGACAGTGATCTAAGGCAGTGACAGCCAGCTTATGCTCACAACAGTCTTGACCAAACCATCTTTTTATAGATTTTATATTCAAAGTGAAAGTTCTTTCTGGATGTCGTACATAGCAACCTTAAAAAAGCTGTGCCCACGAAATAAACGCTATACGCACTTTATTACAATCAAAAACGTTTAAGTTTTAAAGTTTTTTGCGTTCAAAAATTTTTTAAAGCTCCAGCTATTTTTTATTTTTTTTAGTTTCTTTATTATTTTGCAAAGTTTTTCTTTTTTTAAGCGCTTAAACGGCTCAGGGTAAAAGTTTTCTTTGATCACCTTTGGTTTGAAATCTATAAAAAGCTTAAAAAAGCTTCGATCACGTGCTACATTTTATTTTGAACTGCCTTAAACTAAATGCTTTAAAGCTTTTTTGTTCTTAGCTTTTTCAAGATTCAAGCTATTTTGTGTGTGTTTATTTTCAGTAGAAACACTTAGTTATCAAGAAGAGCTTTTTTCTGAAGCGCTGGAAGGGAACAGAATAAAATTCATCTTTGATCATCATTGGTTTATAATCTATAAGAAGCGTTTGTAGTTTCCTAAGCACGCGTACCAAAGTTTATAAAAGCTCTCTGTACAATTTATATACGGCTGGCACAAACTAAAAGCCTTCGCTGGCAAGCCTGGCTTGAAATTAAACGATATGTTACATAACAATCAAAATTGTTCAAAAGTTTTTTTTTTAATTTATTTAAGCTTTTTAAAGTAAAGTCTTTCCTTTTTGATACTTCAAAAGGTTTCTTATTTCCGATGTCTGCAGTTTCTTAAAAGTCTTTTACAAATATAAAGTTGTCAGCTTAATTCAGTCTTACGTAGGGATTATACTAATGTTAACAATCACATATGAATTATAAGATACATATTTAATACTAAGTTTAAGAATTTTAAATTAAAAATAGCAGGGACCGTAACGGTTATGATCTTTATAATAAAAATCATGATTTAACCGTCAAAATTTGAGTTCTATTTTTTCGATCATAAAATATTTAAATCAGTCATAAAAAAGCAGTCTCCATTATAACGGTGAAAAATGATCGATAAAATAAAAATCAAACAATAACGATTATTTTTTGATCAAAAAATAAGAATCATAACATTTAAGGATTATTTTCGGTCCCTGAAAAATAGTCACCAACTATTTTAATCATGTTAATAATCTATTTCTCACCTCTTTTCAGACTAAACCTCGCTTCAATATCACTCCAGAAAGAGTATTAGAAGAATGGAGTAAACACAAATTGAATTTATCCCATCCATATACAAAATTAATGGATCGCGAATTCACCAAAGGAGAGGTCAAACATGACACAGATCATTTGGGAAATAGAAACACAGCCTTCAAGGAAGAGTTGGTATGCATTAAAAATATATATTCAATGAAAATATATGTATACATCCATATATTTATAATTTATTTACGTACATATCGCAAACGTTCTTCAAAAGTGTATTAACTCAAAATCCCTTTTTTTTTTGTCAAAAAACAACTTTTTCTGGGCTCAAGTTAAGCAATTGGGAAAGGGGGATTTACTGTGATGCTTTGGAAAAAATACAATAAAATATTATTTCTGCGAGTAGGTAAAATATCAAAACAATTACTAATTTTGAGTTATTACACGTTTGAATTACGTGTGCCATATGCCCGTTGAGGCTTAAGGCTCAGTTATGCATACTTGGCATTGCATGATAGTTTTCACGTAAGAAATCTGTTAAATGAGCTTTGCGTGTAAGCGGTTACCCAACGCACAGAATTACATATGTAAAATTCTGTTGATTTTTGATTTCTACGTAAAATGACATGCCATGCAGTGCAGTGCCAAGTATGCATAACTGAGCCTTTACGCTAGCTACGTGAACGCACTTACAAGTAATTTTTTAACTAATTATTTCTTATTTTCTCTCTCCTTTCTCTCTCTCTGCTTTCCTTTATTAACTATTTTAGATTCAAACTGAACTCAATAAAATCTATATAACCATCAGAATGCTGCAAATCATGCATAACCGTACCTATAATGCCCTCGATGAGAAATGGAATGACGATGCTCGTAAAAATATAAACATATACCTCAATCATATGGGTAAAGAGCTTAATAATAATCTAGACATTACAAAGTGTGTGATTGATACGCTCAATGTTACATTGGAAAACTTTGATGAAAATAGTATCTCCTACAATGAAACGGTTCAAGTGTTAGATTGGAAAGTAGTTGCCGAATGTATCAGCTTCTTCCAATATCTAGGTAAACTCTATGAAAAATTGTTGGAAATTTGAAATGCGCCGAGATATTTAAACGAAGCCAATATGTAAATATACTGTAATGTAGATACAAATATGTATACATACATACATATGCCTAAGAGGCCGTCGTCACACCGTTTCAGAGCAAATCGAGCCAATGAGTATGCCGTGGAATGCAGTGATCTACACATACATACGTACATACATAATCTGGAGCATAATGGCGTTGCTTAGTAATGGGGTGTGAGTGAATTTGAATGTGCTATTTTTTAGCTGGAGTCTATATACTATATGTACTAAATATTTATGTTTTATTTTTATTATGAATTTGTCAAGCTTTTGCTTTTTAATTATGGCAATACTTAACTAATTACTATTACGTTTATTATTGATTTTATTTGAAAATTTGGTTTAAGCGGAGGTTATGAGAAACTTGGTGATATTGTTTCGCTCAAATGTGTACGTTTCGACTTGATTGCGGTGTCAATTTTCAAGAAAACGGGTAAAAAGTATAAAATAAAAATAAAAGCGAAAAGAGCAGACGCACAAAATAGACGAAGACTTAAAAATGCGAAAGGAAATTGGTAAATAAAAGCAAAGAATACGTATACTGTGTCTTAATAAATAATAACATTTCACAAATATTAAATACATACATACATATGTATGTATATGAAAACTCAATAGAAGCGAGCGTGTTCAGTTGATGTGACGCTTTGACATGAAGGTGCAGACAAAATGATATAAACAATGAGTAAACTGCATAGATAAAAGCGATCTTTTAAAATAATTTTTGTCCTTTTCTTTTATGATTTCCATTTTTGACTATTCGAAGAATGTAAAACAAAAATATGTATTCGTATCTTTAAAGTCTGCTTTTCTGAAATGACACACACTCTCTTATTGTGCGAGTCATAGCAATTGGCGAATACCAAATTCGTTTATAAGTAAGCACAAAAAATTGACATTGTAAAGCAAGCGAATAGCATTATCATACATATATATTTTGAGGTATTATGTTACGTATGATTACCAATGATACTTAACTATAACATATTATTTATCTACTTATTTATTTATTTATTTATTTATGAATACACAGTTTTTATAAACATAACATAAACTGCATCATTATTTATTACGAAAAAGATGACATTTACTGTAAAAAGTAAAAAAAAGATTAAAGAAACATTGCCATCAAATCATTACAACTTCAGACATACATACATAAATATTACACATCATAGACAAAAACAACTGACTACTCAAAATAAAGTGACACATTTGCATTAATACACGATAAATTTAAAGTATCTTAAAATACATAAATAAGTATATTTACTTTTGCTAACATTTTTTGCCATGACATTAAATTCTGATTACATTACAAAACTAAACTTTTTGTTTCTTCATAAAAAACTACACAACATCAGAACTCAGATATCACTTGATGAAGTAAAATAGAAAAAACGCAAGTTTTCGGTTATGTGTGATGTCAACATCACATCTTGGGCTGACATGTTATTGATGTGAAATCATTTCTAAAGACATGATGTGTTCCAACTGCTGTATAAAAAAAATAGTTAATCATGTTAAACACATAAATTCACTATGCGTTATAAATATATAATAAGCAATTGATATTATCATGAGACATCACTTGATGAAGTACAACAGAAAAAAACGCTATTTGCACTTAGTTTTCGGCTGTGGGTGATGTTAACATCGCATCTTGGGATGACATGATGGGATATATAATATCAGAACTCAGACATCACTCAATGATTTACAATAAAAAAAAATCACAACATATTCGGCTCTGGGTGATATTAGCATCACATCTTGGGATGACATGATATTTATAGAAAATCAATTCTTAAAACGTGATCTTGTCGAAACTACTATATAAAATACTTAAGCATGTAAAACACCAGACATGTGAAATGATCATGATTTGTTATCACGTGTTATGATGTCTCATCATTGAATAGCATTAATGTCTCATATTATCAATTCACATGTGATCAAATGATGTCTCATGACAAAATGGAATTGATGCATCATCTTATGCTAACAGATGTTGTTTCATCGTATTGTAAAACTCTTATAAGATATCATGTGGCTTGATATGCACATATTTATTATGTATATCATATTCAAGCTAAATAACATTTTACGATGTGATATGTTTCATCACATTGCTGTAGAAATGATATTTATCATGTGCTATTAAATCATATGATAATATCATGTGTTGCTTAATCGCGTACTGTAATTGATGTTCTTTCAAATGTTACCACAAATGTCGTGTGTTGTTGTCTCAGAATGCATTGGAATTGATGTATCATCACATTATACCACACAATGTCTCATCATATTATAGCAGTGATGTCTATAAGATATTTATTACGATGTTCATATTATGAAATAAATCACATCAAAGGACACAATGACATACATAAAGTATTAGCACGATGTTTTATGGCATGCGCAGTTATAACGTATGAATAATACAATACTCTTTAATGCCGCGTGGATTTTTCCAAAATTCAAAATGGTGGGTCCAATATTGCGGACAAAGTTTTTGAAAAATACTTGGATTCACCATTTCGAATTTTGGAAAATGCCACAGATATCACCTAGTGGAGACGGTTAAGGTAAACTGAACTTTGACCCCTGAGCGACACGCCTTTACCGTGACCAATCGTGACCAAAAATTATTCACTTGATTTTTAAGGGCCAACCTAATATACACACGTAAATGCCATCTGAAGAGTCTGCAAGTCTTCACTTTACATGTATCGTATAATTTTTTGTTGCTACAATTTGCAACAATCACTTAAACTAATATAAAAAAAACTTCAACAATAATAATTAAATAATGTTAAAAAAAAAATAAAAGATTAAAAATGTAGATGCAATTTAATTCATTCTGTATAAATTTGTGTATTAGAGTAAGGTATTAATAAAATATATGCGTATGTACTTAAGATAAAAAAAATCTGATTAAAAAAGAAATCTCCCCAAATGTAAAAAAATAAATATAAAAAGAATTATTTGAGGAAAGCATAAAATATGTATATTCTGAAAAAAGCCAAAAACCTTTACTCATCATCATAATAATTCAAAAAAAAAATATTTATTTTAAACGTAACATTTCAAATAAGAACGTGCCCATAACGGTAACAATTTTTATATCCTCTGTTTATATATGTATATATATCCTTAATGTATGACAATACTTTATTTATTGCAATTATATATCTAATAACAAATTAAAATCAAATTATTCATTGTGTTTCTTGTTATAAACAAAAGAAAATCAGTAAAACTGAATGCAAATGTAGAACAAAAAATATAAAAGAACTTCTGCCAACGTAATTTAATATAATGAAAAAAAAAACAAAATATATTTGAAATTTTAGAAAAAAAAAAAATAAAATTATAATAAAATGTAGAACAAAAAATATAAAAGAACTTCTGCCAATGTAATTTAATGTAATGAAAAAATAAAATATATTTCAAATTAAAAAAAAAAATAAAATTATAATAAAATATGATACTCATAATAATGATTAGTAATGAGAAGCACATGTACGTCAGTATGTACATATGCACAAGAATTTGAAAACATTAATATATGATAACCCTGAATGCCAAAAGTAATTATAAAATACATATGTAGATATAAACTCACAATTGAATAAATCGAGCTAAGCTGTAAAAAATATTTAATTGATGTCTTTTATTCAGAGAGTGTAAATGAATGTTATTCT
Source organism: Rhagoletis cerasi (assembly GCA_029783565.1). Lineage (NCBI taxonomy): Eukaryota > Metazoa > Arthropoda > Insecta > Diptera > Tephritidae > Rhagoletis > Rhagoletis cerasi. The sequence goes on from JAPVRG010251204.1 coordinate 8,933, forward strand.
TAGATTTTGAAATCAACAAAGATATAACAAAATTGCCGAGCGGCTTTGTCGAAGATACCATTCGAATTTTCTCCTAACTTGAAACAAGTTCCCCCTGAACACGGCTACCAGAATAGATTTATAGCAACAAATATTCATCGCTAATCCTTTTGAAGGGCTTTCCAATAATGGCGGGTAGATGTTGAAATTAAATGGAATAAAACAAGCTGTGTGTGGATGCTGCCCCATAGATCAGGGTGGGTTTGAGCGATAACCTGAGTTAAGTTTGCTCAAAGGGCATCGGTCGATTGCAGCTTATTGGCATAGATCTTAGGAAATCCGACAAGAAAACGTCTAGTGGAGTCAAATCACACCATATCGTCGGCTAATTAAATTCACCTCTGCAAGAGATAACCATACCCTCAAATCGCTTAAGCTGAGATATATGCTTCTTTGATAAATGCTAATAATACCTTGGAAATTTGTGGCTGCTGTGATGTAGTGGTAATCAGTGCGCGCTTCCACTCCGCAGGCCTGGGTTCAAGCCCTGGTCAAAGCAACATCGCAAACAAATGTAGAAACAAGGTTTTTTCTTAACAGTGGTCGCCCCTCGGCAGGCAATGGCAAACCTCGGACGGTACTTCTGCCATGAAAAAGCTTCCCATAAAAATACCATCGCCGTTCGGAGTCCGCGTAAAACTGTAGTTCCTTCCCCTTTGTGTGACAACAACAAGGCGCACGCCACAAATCAAAGGAGAAGCTCGGCCACACACTAACATATGTGTAAGCGCCAATCTATTATTATTATTATTAATTTGGAATTCTGACTTTACAATCACACATCGCCATCCCTTCGTCTTCGAGAAAAAGCCAGCCAGTCTCGGTAGTCAGGCAAGTCCATGTATGTGAAAGCGTCCGGTTTTCTCCTCCAAGTAAACGGTAAGTACTCCCGTGTTCTGCCACAATTTCTCACTCTGGGGTACCTATGTTCCTAGGAGGCAAAGTCATAACAATCTTACTATATTGTATATCAGATTATTAGTTCCATGAAAGATATTTATCTTCTATATAGAAGTATATCTTGACTCCAGTGAGAAAAGGTGCGATTAGACTTTCTGTTTTTCTTTTTTTTTTCACATCTATCTAGTACGTTATGACGGCACCATCTACCGCCTAGATGCGGCGCCCTCTGTAGGAAATTTTAAATTATTTCTTCTAATCTGCCTTCAATTAGGATAAAATCTCATCTTCGTTGCCTTGAAAATATATCTAAATCTATATATGTCGCTAAGCAGTGCCAACAGAGGAAAAATAACTTCGACCTGTGTACAAAAACAAAAAAACTTAACTTTAACCACGATTCAGTTCAGTGTACGAAGTCGTTTAGGTCGAGTGTGGGTGTGTAGAGTGAGAGCATTGTCCCATGGTTTGCAACCTGTGAAATGTGTAGGCCTCGTCATGTACATTTAGAGCTTCGGTACAGCTATTTGTTGAAAGCTCATTCTGTCTTTTAGTGAGCACGATCTCATTAGCGTGCATCTTTGAAAGGAGTCAGCGGATTTTAGATCTGGATGAAAAAAGGTAGCGAATCAATAAATATCCTGGTACTCAAGCTTTTTTAACACTAGTGCGATGACTGACTAGTTTCTTATCCGTTTGAACCCAAATTAGTCGGCCATGTGGCCATGACACCGCGTAGATCCTATGGATATGACCTCTGGTTTGTGAGATCACAGGTTCGAGTTTGGCTGAAAGTTTTGTCTGGACTTTTCAAATTAAGGAGATAAAAATAACTGTGTAATATTTGAACGTGGAAATATGTATAAATTATTAAATTTAAGTAATACTTAAAGTGCAGTTATCATGAAAACAATTCAAAAGAAGCCAAAATTAATTCGTTGTCCGAATTTCGAGCCGAGGATCTCTTGACGGGCACGTGAACAATTTCTAATTACGGCTATTGCTGCAGCGTTAGAAAATTTATATATTTTTGGATTATGATGATCTTATTGGCGAACTACCCGATTATGTGGTATGATTAGGGTGATTGACTCGGTTTTCTTCAAACCGGTTTCCCTCGGTTTTTTTCATAAATTTTTGAGCAGTTTTTTTTTAAATCATGATTTTTCGAATATCGAATAGACCGGTTTTTTTTTATCTCCAAACCCGGTTTTTTTTTTATGGTCCTTGGTCAGGGTAGCATGCCCGGAAAGAAGGCTGCTGACGCGTTACCACAGTAGTCTCGATGGAGAACTGGATCTCACTTCCAAATGAAAGTCAATACAGAGAAATTGTTGTAAAAAATCTTCGGAAATCGGGTCGTGGGTGTTATTGTGCTATATAGCCGAGTTGATATGGCCCGTATACAACTCTCAGAGGACACACACCTTCCCATTGCGTAGATAAGAGCGGTTCATATAGGGCATTGACCGGTTTCTATCCACGACAAATGGCTGGACATCATGAATTCCTATAATGAATTCTGTAAAAGGTGCACACTTTTGTAAGATCTGTCTTATTTAAGCCTTCGCAAAATACCTACTAAATTTTATCATTCGCAGTTTTTAAGGTTCCAAAGCGGCACTTAGTTGATATGTTGCTGTGCAAATTTTTTCGCCAGCATTCCAACCTAAACCAAACTAATCTGGTTTTACTTAGAAAAAAACGAATGTAGGTATTTATATTGAGAATATCGTCAAAAAATCTTCACATTTTATCAGAAGTTTTCACGCAGCCATTACAAAGCTATTGGAGTGGAATTGATTGCACACATATTTTATTCCTTAAATATGAAATCTAGCGACTAAGATTCTATGTCTTTAATATAGTTTTTGGCTTATTTCTCGCCAAAAAAAATTTATATAAATAAAGAAAAACAAATTAACACCATTTTGCTTAGCTAAATTAAAAAACGCATACGTTTTTTTGTTTGGCAGAATCAGTTTAGTGGTTTTCACTGCGAGTGCTGAAACTGATATGGCGCCATAAGTATGTACATATGTATGTAAGTGCATTAGGGTGGAACAAAGCCCCTTTTTAGCCACCCCACAGAACTGAAGAATATCGAATATAGGGAGAAACGTATTTTCCGCCAGGGCTTTGAAGTTTTCCACATATTAACATACACGGGAAAAATGCATTTTTTGTAGAATTTCTATGCTTATCAAATCGTTAGAAATAACCATTTTTTGATCGAATAAGATTAATTTCCTTAACAGATCTTCAAAATATAAAATTATGTTGAATATTTAATTTTAAAATTTGACTAACTACTTTTTCATAACCGATGATACAAAAAGATGTTATTTTATGTGTTCCTAACTATATCACGCACCTTATGAAAAATAGTTAGTAAAACTTTAAAGTTAAATAAGCATCATAATTTTATTTTCTGAAGATTTTCGAATGGAAATATTTCTATTCGATATTCTTCAGTTATGGGGGGTGGAAGTGGGATAATTCCAAAAATCTGACTTTCCTGTGTTTTTTCGGAGCACCCTAATGTGAATGTATGTACACTAGAAGCAATGGACTCACCTTCATCAACTGATAACTGATATTTTGTAAATTTTTTTTATTGATTTCAACAGCCAAAAACCGTTAGACGTCTGCCATAGCGGTAAAAAAGCCAAAAGCCACAGGATTAAATTTTAATCACGCATGGATTGCAAACATACATACGAGTAGGTGCATACGTAGATGGATACTCTTCAAAGAAAAGACTATGAAACCGCAGCCTCCGCTCTAACGAATAGCAGGAATCACAAGCACTTAGCAGGCTTTGGGCACAAGTTTGGTTTTTAATTACAAAATGGTAACTAACAAATGACATACACAGCATAAAAAAATATTTTTTTTAATCAATTTCCTAAATGGAGAAGCCATAAGTGGCTTTTGAAAATCAAATATTAAGGATGGTTACTCTAAGTCGCTTTATAAACATTAATAATTTTTAGTACATATAGATATTTATCGCTATTTAGTTTGGCTCCAACTCAAGACGAAAAATGTATATGTGTCTCTCGGACGGAACTCAGAAACAGTCACATGAGTCATATAGTATATACTTATGACCGTTTTTCACGAGCTTGGAGTCTAATTTATATAGCTTTGTATTCTAGGGCTAGGTTAGGGTAGGTTTAGGGGGCTTCTGAACGTAGATGAAGGCTACACACCTATGCTTGACGGAGGGTTCATTGTGATACAACATGGATCCAAAATCCCTATACTGAGAAAAGAGTTTAGTTACTTCAACTAAGGACTGTACCGAAAAGAAACTGCATACTTTCAAATTCAAATTTATTGAAAAGTAGGCGGTTGATAAAATTTTTTTGGATGCCGTTAGAAATAACGAAATATTGGCATATTGTTGTCAGCGTGTTTTTTAAAATAAATTCTATAGTTTTCGCGATGCCACAAATCGAAGAGGAAGTGCGCTAGAATTTTGTGCACAATTACTGCACTGAAAAAGGAATTTCATATAGACAGTTGGCCAAACGGTATAAAATCAGCGTGAATGGTATCAAAAACATGATCATCAAATTTGGTGATACCGTTTCCATCAAAGACAGACCAAAAAGTGGAAGAAAAAAGGGTGCAAGAGACCAAAATCTTGTAAAAAAGTCACTGGCCTTAATAAGCCAAAACAAAACAATGCCCGTGAGAGATTTGGCAAAAAAGCAAAAACAAGTGCGTCTATGATACAAAGAGTTAAGAAAAGGCATCATTTGAAAACTTAAAAAATAAACAGAAAATACCGAATAAAGTGAAAGACAACTGAAAGTGGGTAGAACAAGGCTCCAAAAATTGTACGACCGTTTGCTTCGCGACTCCATGGAGTGCATTGAGATGGACGATGAAACCTATGTAAAAATGGACTCAAGAACGTTGCCAGGTCTACAGTTCTACACAAAATGGAAGGGTAGTACAGTTGGCCAGTCAGTGGCATGCTTTGAAATAGAAAAATTTGGTGAAAAGATACTAATTTGGCAGGCTATATATTTTTGTGGCCTGAAGAGTACCTCATTTTATACGAAGACCAAAAAGACTGCCTACATCGTATTACACCAATTCGACTTTGGCCTTATTAAAAAATAACAAGGGCAATTATGTAGCAAAAGAGGAGAACCCACCAAATGCTCCTGAACTCAGACCAATAGAGAGATATTGGGCAATTGTCAAACGAAACCTAAAGAAGGATGGCAGAGTTGCTAGAAACATCGCAGAGCTAGAAAAAAAAACTGGCTCAAACCAAGCAGAATGATTACTAGAACGGGTGTGCGTAATTTAATGAAGGGGATAAAACAAAAAAATTCGGCAAACATTGAGGGAATAATGTTTCGTTCATAATTTTTTTGATAATGTAATAAAATATATTTCTCCTAAAGATCAAAAAAATCGGCACAAAAAATAATAAAATTCACTACGTTACAATCTGAACAATTTGTGCAGTTTCTTTTCGGTACAGCCCTTAAATATGTTTCTCTCAACATATGATCGGTTATAGTTACATTATTACGTTGTACTTACCAAGTCTTTTATGGAAAGAAATATATTTATCTGACTCTTAAGAATTCATCGTTTGCAAAAGGGTTAAGACACTGGTGTATTTCTTCCCGTTCGTATTCACTGAGAGACAAATTCACTAAGTCCAAAATAAACACAGAATACTCGATATGGCCAAAGTAATCGGAAATTTTTTGGT
>JAPVRG010251216.1:0-16230 GCA_029783565.1 Rhagoletis cerasi
CAAAATCACTCAAACCCCCATGCCCTATTTGTAAACAATCTGACTTAAGTATACAACACCTTACAGGAGAATGCATTATGATTAAGAACTATTGTAACCACTATGGAAAAACAATGTTGCAATTGCTAACTAAAATATCCCAAGAACACATACTAATCTTTATAAAAATACTTAAACTTTTACAAATTTACTACCAAATTTAACTCTCCGAACAAGCTTACTTTCATTTCCACTTCTAACACCAACAATTCAAAACAAACTACATTCTTACTTAATTAAGGCTGAAAACCCTAGTTGTTAGCGCCTAATCTAAGTTTAATGTATAATTTATTATACAAATAAACATTGAATTATTATTATTATTATTATATGGGCAAGGGAGACTTTACATTAGATTTTTTCAACAAATTACAGCAAAGTTTTGCTCCAGCTTTTCTGAAAGGTAAATAAAAGGTCTGTGAGCATTTTCAGCGCATTATTTCAAAAATTACAAATTTTGAGTTGTGCCTCTTTTGAAGAGGGTGTGCGATATGCAGGTGCATTAGACCGTATCGAAAAAAAAGTTCGCCTTCTCATATCAAGTGTTTTTGAAAATCATTTAAAAAAATTTATTTTGGACAACCCTAGTATTCGCCCAGTTACATTTTTCTTCATATATTCGGCATTTATAGTCGGATTTTAAAGGGTGATACACCAGTGTTTTTGTCTCGAGGAGGGTGTTTTGACCTCATGTGCTCCATTGTGGTACTTACCCACCAGAACTCAGTTGCTACCACCCTAACGTACCGCACTAATGACAGTAAATTATAGACCGTCACAAATCATTAATCTTTTGCGAAAAAAGTATTTCGATTAGTTCAGTAGAACCCGAAATAAAACACATTTTATTTTTAGTTGGAAAACTATACGGAAAAACCCAATTTTTTTTATGGAGAGAAAATCAAGAGAAGATTAAAATTTCTCATTAATAAACAAAGGTGAAACTTTGTATGCAACTTAGGAGAGTTTCATAAAATTTTGCAAGAATTCAGGCGTTAATCATTTTATTATATTTCGATTTTCAAGAGCTACATGGTCTGACGTTTCAAGCCGGATGATCTCGGCGGCCAAATGTCTTCGCCTCTACCGAAAGTTATGCATCTGATAATCCTCCGTTGCAATACTGGGCCTTAGGTGGATGGAGGTGTATGTATACCCAAATGCAAAATATAATAAAATTTGCCATAAGTACGGTTACCATCCGCTCTGTTTTTGACAGAACTGTCCTGTTTTTGAAGCGTCTGCTCTGCGTATTTCTTTTGCGTGGTAAATTAACAAAATGTTCTGTTTTTGTTCTATATTTGATATAATTAAGTGTTGAATTTCGAAACAAGTTTTGCAAAATAAATAAACAAAGTTTCATCGAAACTGAAAACTTTTTATTCAGAATTTCTAAAAAAAAAATTGCTATGCCGATTTGTTGTCTATTAAATTTTGATATAATAAACTGCAAATTCGAAGTCGCTAAAACTCCCGTTATAAAAGAGATTTCTAACATATTTTGTTTGGAAGAAAATGAACATCACCATCAGCAAAAAAATTAATCAAAAATCAACGGGGGCTTTTAGCGATGTAGCTTTGTTTATTTGTTTTTTATTTCTACACAAAGTTTGCAAGTTAGATTTATATGGTTTTTGTTAGGTTATGCGCTATACCTTTATAAAAAAAAATAATGTAACAAATATCACAATGAAAAAATTTTACGAATATTAAAAAAAATTACTTTTTTGATTTTGAGTGCGACTCACTGTACATATTTTTTCAATTGTTCTAAAATTATCAACTTGTAAAAGCCTTACTTCTTAATGCATGGACATTTTTTATGCTCAATAAAAAGAACCTTCATTAAAAAATGTTTTTTTACCTTAGATTATTTTAAGTTTTGTGTAAATTTTTTGAGTTGAATAAAAATGTTTTTCTTGAAAATTGGAAATGAGTTTTACTGTTTTATTTTTTAAGTTCAAATATGTGGTCACCGTAGCCATAAGGCAGCTACAATTTATGAGAACGACAAGCAATCGGCAAGTGCTGATTGCCTTAACAGCTCGGTGTGGGACTTTAAATTTATGATATCTGATCTTGCAATATCTGATAGAGACCGATTGGAAATTATTCCCATCCACACAACGATTCTAAATCTTCTCTGTGTCCCTTTCGATCTCTTTTTATTTGGGTTGCTTATGTCTTTCGGAGCCCAATGGGCATTATGTTAGTTAGTAATACCATCTTTGTCGACTTAGACAAAGACTCATTTGTCCAAATTTTTTAGAAGAAAGATGTATCTTCGACATCTTCTGCAAAGTCTCAGTCGCCCTTCTTCTATGCATTACAAACTACACCTGCCACTGCGACAAACCAAGCTGTTCTGATGTTCCGATCGATAATGTAGAAGTCCTGCAACAAAAGATACTTGACGCGTAGAAGTATTTCTCAACACACCTGCAGTATACGTAATTTCATCTAAATCTACATATATATATAAATGTGAATGCCTGTTTGTTTATTACCCTATAACGTCAAGACCGCACATCCGATTGTGGAAACACGCACGAGCAGGTTCTTAGCTGTATTTTAAATAGGGTTGCCACCTGTTTGAAAAGTTAAATTTAATAACGTCAACACCGTACATCCGTTTGTGAAAACACGCAAACCAACGTGTTCGCCTCGGAGAGGAGAAGGTTCCTAGCTGTATTTTAAATAGGCTTGCCACCTATTTTAAAAGTCAAATTAAATTAAATTATACAAAAGTTAATAGAAATAATAAAATATGGTTATCGAACGGTTCGTTTCGGCGAGGAGAAGGTTCTTCGCTATATTTTAAGGGAGTTTCCATCTGTTTGGAAAGTCAAATTTAATTAAATTATACACAAGTTATATGAAATATTAAAATATGGATGCCCAATGGAACATCGGCAAGAAAGTTTAATAGAAGGAAACGGGTGCAATTGGTCCAGAGCACCTTGGTATATATTCGTTCGATGCATTAGGACATGTGTATACTTTTTATCCAAATAACGCCGAGTGTTATTGTACATTATTCTTTGCTTTGAAAACCGTCGACGGAGTAAAATGCCAAACGTATAGAGAGCAAGCTTTAAACTGGTTTTACTTGAGAATAATCAGCATTGAAACACAACTCTGACCGAAGTTTCACTACCGTGTCATCCAAAGCAAATCGAACTTTATTTGCGACAATTTTAACAACATGCGCATCATCGAATCCTCGAGAGCTGTGGGAAATGTATCGTGGGGGCTTCAGCGATGATATTATAAGACAAGCACGTGTAACCGATCCAAATCAGGAATGTTCGGGTGACATTTTGAATGAAGCCCTTATATTGATTGAGGGCTTATGCATGTCAGTCAACCACAAAGACATTTGCTAATTCAGTGTGCCAGCATCGACACGAGATAGAAATGCTATGCAAGACAGAGACTCGATTTGAGAAGAGCAGTTTGATGTATATCAGCTGGAATATTTAGTGCAAAACCAAAAAGAGCTTTAGTTGTGGATAAAAAAAAAGAAATACTTTTACGAAAAATGAATCCGATAGGTGGCGCTAGAGTCAAGATATTAAGAATTATCCTTATTTATGGTCCAATGTTGGTGAAATTAGAAAGGTAGGCTGCAGGTGCGATTAGAAATCCCTTTACGAAAAATATAAATTAAACACGTGTACTGCATACGTGTGCTATACAACAACTGTATAAAAGACATAGGCCCGTAGTCATAGTCGAGATAAAGTTGACAGATTTCTCATTGAAAATTATGTCAAAAAACTGATACTAACTTTTGAGGAGAATTCACCTTAACTGTGACTACGGGACATTGTTTTTAATTCATAAAATCTGCATTCTTAGCTGAAAGTATATGGAAAAGTAGTAAGCTACGCAGACAGAGTTGCGGGTATCAGCTAGTGGCTAACAGTTGGCAACCTTATTTAAAATATAGCCAAGAACCTTTTCTTCTCTTCGGCGAACACGTTGGTTTTGGTGTTTCCACAATCGGATGTACGGTCTTGATGTTATAAGGTAATAAACAAACAGTCATTCACATTTATATATTTAGAAGATTGTTAGTAATTTTTGAGTTTATGAAGGCTTTTCTTTAGTAAAATTTTGTCGGAAATTTGTATGACACAGGGCAATGTGTGATAAAAGTATGTACTAAATTAACGATACAGTTCTACTCAATATCTCGGAAACTAAAGGAGATGTTGAAAGATCTTGATTAGTTTAGTATAATTGCATTATTAACGTAATTTGGCCCAATTTTCAAATACGATATTTAATTATCCGGACGACTGTATGTAGAATCAAGTGGACATATTTCTACTTACATGCATATGTAGTTCTTATTGCAATTACGCTTTAAACCGACGCCTGCATGTTTCATCAAAGAAATGTAATGCCAAGGAAAAGTACCACAAACCAGTATTTTAAGAGGTCTCGGATAAGCTACTTTACTATACTAAAAGTAAATAAAAAATGTTGGTTCCGATTTGCTTATTTTCGTTTATTTTTAATACATTAGTACAGAAAGACGTAGATTTTTTTAAGCAACAATAATGTAATCCATCATAACTTCATATTGATATGGCATTGATCAGCATACATATATGTATAACTTATACATATGTATAAGGAAAATTAATAATGTAATGTGGAACGATTTTCCGTCATCCCTTGTCAATTTTGGTTTGGAGACAAACCGGTATCGGCGTTGACACTTTTGAACACTTTTTGACTTACCGGTAATACAATCAATTAAATGCAGGCATGAAGTTACTGAAAAAGAAAAACAGTATTTAATTTAGATATCATGAACTATTTTATATTAAATTTTTCTGGTTAAGTTTAACAGATAACAATTAAAAAACCCTAGTCAGGGGCAAACGGCCCCGTATGAACCACCCATATTTGCAAACGTCCGAAGTTTTTTGCTCTCCGCGACCCCAAGACCTGAAGGCTAAAAGTGTACTGCAGAAAAATAAGTTTCGTTCCCGAACTTTTCTGGAAAAAAACTGGTAAAACTGTTAAAATGCGAAATTGAAACTATACGCTACAGGGGTTAAATATATGTAAATGTATTTTTCATATCTGAAACATGGTTTAAAATGGGCGTTGATGAAAAATATTATGCTTTGTAGGCATTTAGAGTACTGAGAAATGACAGAAGAGCTGATATATATTGCAATTTACTGCAAATTTATTTACTACAAAAGATTATACATGCACCGGGTTTAGCAGAGCACGCTGAATAACTTGCGGCAGAAAGACTTGCATTGCATGAGGTTTATTGATGGTACTTCGGCAGCTGGTTTAGTAATTAAAAGTCACCCTGCTCAGCTTTTTAGACTTGGTATGCGTAGGTGACTCCAATTATGTTAATCATATTGAGAAACTATCGCTTGCTGGTATATCAGATTACGACCTATTATTTTTATACCCGAGCGCACTTGTGCACAAGGGTATTATAACTTTGTTCACACAACGGTTGTTTGTAACAGCTTAATGGAATCGATTAAGCCATGTCTGTATGTCTGTCCGTCGGTCGGTTTGCCCGTCTGTGTGCACGATAACTCGAGTAAAAATTGAGATATCTCAACGAAACTTGGTTGGCATACTTCCATTAGGATAAGGACGGATGGTATTGAAAATGGGCGAAATCGGGCAATAACCACGCCTACCTCCCATATAACGGTAGTTTGAAGAAATACAGAAACTGCGATATTTTAGTAAATACTGAAGCTTATTGACTCAAAATTTATATTTGCAATGATATATTAACGCGTAATTAGAATATCAGTACCAAGATGGCCGAGCTTTGCTCGGAGGGCATATACTTTTTAAAGTTTTTAAAAATTAACTTTTAGCAATCAAATAATGGCCATTTAGATAGCTTTAATTGATATATATTTTTTATGTAACTTTGTTAATGGAGTTTATTATTTAACATTACAATATACATATGTACCCACATACGGCTGCTCACAGACAAAATGGGACACTGCAAAAAAATTTTTTTTCTTAATATTCACAACGTGTTTCATGCTGAATCAATTTTGTTCAATTTAAAAAAAGAATATAGTTGATGATACAACAAAAACAATTAAAACCAAAATTCCAAACCTATTACCAAACTTAGGAAATTTCGACAAAATTTTCATTTACTTTTATGAAGGTAGGCAGGTAGACAATTTTGTAGCCCATAGGAGTTTAGGAGTAAAGTGTTAGTTCGAAGTTGCAATAAATTTCCGTTGATTTTTGATATTTTTTTGAGAAAGGTATCGCTCATTTTCTTCCATACAGAAGCGTAAGTCATAGGGAAGAAAATGCGCAAGGCCATTGACAAAAAAAAAATTTAGGGTTATTTGTAGCAACTACAAACTTACACCTTATTATTGAAGAGGCTACAAGACTACATACCCAAAATATTTCTAAAAAAAAATTTGATCAAAACGTTGAAAACTTTCCTGAAAACTAATAGAATATATTGTCGATTCCTCCAATTTCGTCTTTAAATCTAATAAATTAAATAAATATCTTAATGAAAAATGAGATGGCATCCCTATTTAGAAATAAGCCAGGATGATGAGTAATTTTTAGTGCATGTATACTATGTATACACACATATTCTTCATACAAAAAATGCTCGTTTAAATTAATAAGACACACATTTTTATTACAAAAAACGTGACAACCCTCATCATATTTCTTTATTAAATTTTTCAAAAATACCTTTCATTTGATGTCCATATTGCGTTGATTTAGTCACATTTTTTATAATCGAAATTAAGTGGCAACCTCGCACTAATATCCTAAGGGATAACACTCACTATAAGGCAACCCCTTGTTTAATAGCTTTATTTTGTATCAATGAATTGTATTATCGTATCTCAATTTTCTAAACAATTATTTAAATATGTAAATATTCAATAAAAAGAAGGTGGTAACCCTATTCAAAAACATCTCTGACTATGGCATTTTTAAAATACTTTCCATTTTATACCCATATTATGGTTTTTTATTTAGTTTATAAATAATTTCGAAACCCCCCGCACACCAGTCATTTCTCTTCTGTGCCAACTGACGCCAATTGGAAATGCCAAGTGAAGCCAAGTCCTTCTCCACCTGGTCTTTCCAACGCAGAGGAGGCCTTCCTCTTCCTCTATTACCAGCATCGCGACCCGCGTTGAATACTTTCAGAACAGGAGCATTTCTGTCCGTTCGAACGACATGACCTAGCCAGCGGAGCCGCTGTATCTTAATTCGCTGCACTATGTCTACATCGTTGTAAAGCTCATACAGCTCATCGTTAAATCGTCTGCGGTACTCGCCATTGCCAACGCGCAAAGGCCCGTAAATCTTTCGCAGAATCTTTCTCTCGAAAACTCCAAGAGCCGCTTCATCAGATGTTTTCATTGTCCATGCCTCCGCGGCATACACCAGCACAGGCATCCGCCTTGCATCGCCATGCGCAAATTTAGATGTTTTTTTTTTACATATTTTATATACAAAAAAAATTATTATCCTACATTTCACTACGTAATGCCCTAATATCTGTAAAATATGCGTGCTAAATTTCTCAAAGCTGGGCACAGTAGCAGAGAACTTATATGAAAATTTAGGTGCAAATTATAAGCCTGTTCCAGGTACTTCAGGGTTTCCAGGTTTTATAGGATTTACAGGAAAATCTGATTTCGCTTCGGCAACGGCAGCAGCTACTTTATAGAGTGAGTGTGTTCCAATTTGCGATTCCTCACAAGCTCCTCCCAACATTTCAGCTCATAAACCGTCAGTGGAACAAAAGCCAATTGCATCAAAAAATGATATTTCAATATTAATGAAATCAGGGCAAGATTCTTTGGAGTGCTGTGGAGTCGGTGGCGTTAGAATGCAGTCTCTTGGTAAGCTAATGACAGATATCTACTGATATATTCAAATAAAAAAATACAATTCATTACAGGCCAATTAGTTGCACACCCATTTTCTAATTGGAAAAAGGAAACTGAACTTTTTGAGAAATATGCAGGGTAAAATACCATCAAGATGCGGTACACGCTTATGTATTTCGAATAACGATCAGAAGACGGTTAACATTCAAATCAATGAGTGGCTCGGCAAAAAAAGTGCAGAAAACCGAAAGCTTCTAATACCTATTATTCAAACTGTTTTATTATGTGGACACCAAAACATTGCTTTGAGAGGAAAAACGGACTCGGTCTCCCTAAGCGATGGCCATGGAGGCCATGAAGTAAATTTCCGGGCTATATTACGATTGGTGAGCCTTAACAGTAATGACTTAGCAACTAGCTTGACAACACCTGCGGAGAATACCACATATTTAAGCCCACAAATCCAGAACGAAATTATAGAATGTTGTCACAAAATATTGCTTCGCAGATTGTTGACGATATTAATCGTAGCAACATGCAACTGGTAAATGTTTGGCGGACGAAATCATAAGTAGCTTAAATAGAATAGGTGTTGACTGCGAACAAATGCTCAGGCATATTCTCTTACTACAAGAATCACGACACCACAACATCTACATGACAAGGCCCAACTGCTGCCAATAAAGGAGCACAACCTGATGCTAAGCAAGCAGCTCTTGGTGGGATGTCATCCTCGTGAACACCCGAACCGACAACTGCTTGAGGCAGAGCCCTCGCCCAGGCACGTCAGAAGGCATCTTTACGAAATGACAGACGAAGTCCAGGGGTTTATTAAACAACCCCTGGACCCAGCGACATACCGACAGGCCTTAAGCGGCATTCACAGGGAGTCGGTCCAAACTTATATGGACTCCAGACCTGTGAGTGCCCTTTTAGGCACCCAACCACCGGACATTGACGAGACAGAACTTCGCCTGCCTCGGGAGACACGCACCAAACTAGCACAATTGCGCTCCGGTTACTGCAGCAGGTTAAACTCGTACCTGAGTAGGCTGAATCCCGATATTACTAATTCTTGCCCGGCATGCGGAGAGTCACCACATGACTCAACACATCTCTTCGCATGCTCCCTAAACCCAACACAGCGAACGCCCCTCTCCCTTTGGCTCAACCCAATGGGAGTGGCAAACTTCTTGGGTCTCCCGTTAGTTGAACTTGATGGCAACGACTGAGAGACAAAACGATCTAGGCAGGGCAGAACAAGCCGCTTCAAAAACAACAATAACAACTACAGCAATCATTAGAGAAATATTCTTGCCCTATTTCGAAAAAAAAATTGAAAAGTGTATGTCCCATCTAGTAGGGTACAATGTTGTGAAGTAGTAGTCACTTAAATTGAAATGCAGAATGCCGTAATAGATGCATTAGAGGTCGCAACTGAGTAACTGAGTTAAAAGATCCTGTAGTTTCGTCGTCAGCTTTTCAGCTACTGCGAACGATCAAAACATTAGAATTTCAAACATCGGTTCAAGGAAGCGCCATTGTTTTATCGATCGCCATGATACTGAGAAAAAACTGAAGAAAAAGAAATTGACTGAGTTTGTGTGTTGCAGTAAGAGACGAATTGAAAATTAGGCGTGAAAATGTTGACGAAGTTTTCCGTAAACTATTTACAGAGGTGGAAAAATTTTGTTTAACTCGCCACATCACCTTAGTGGTCCCGAAACGAAGTAACCATTTTACAAATGTAGAAGATTATTTTCGCATAAATGTATTTATTCCCTTCTTGGACGCTGTTCTTCAAAACTTAGAATATCGCTTTTTGAATTATTATGACCTATTATCATCCTTTAACGTACTTTTCCCAAACATACAAAGTGATGAATGCGCAAAGTTTTTAATTGGAAAATATGCTGAAGAAATTTTGGATAAAATGGCGAAAATGAAAAACAGGCGTATTCATTTTGCGCTATGAGATCGTTTTTTAAGCTGAGTTTTTGATCCTTGACACAAATTTTTTGTTATATTTATAGAACTTACACTTAACACAAATCTGTGAATTGGTGATTTTTTCTTAATAAAATTATTTATGTGCATAGCATACCATGTTTTAGTGTTCTTCTTGTGTTTTTAATTCTGAAATGATTGAGTAAAACCCCCCCATGGCTCATCTCTGGCTACGCCCCTGTCTCTGGAGATAACACCTATCTCGATAATCTTAAAACGTAGAACATTATCCAAATACAAAGTTTTATCAAAATCGTTAGAGCCGTTTCTGAGAATTGCTCGTTTAATTTAATAAGATAAATTTTTGAAAAATGGGCGTAGTTACGCCCAGTTATGGATTTATATCTATGTATATCTCAGTAACCGGCACAAGTTTTAATCTTGGTCAAGCATAGAAAATGGTCGAAAATTTTTGAAATTGGACAATAACCACTAGTGTTGCAAAAACATTGATGGTACCATCGATGTTATCGATGGGCGAAAATGCTTTAGCCACTATCATGACTACTACATACGTTTTATCGATTTCTACCAAACTCGGTTTGACACAAAAAATCAAGCTGTAGAATATGTTTATAATCGGGCTAGAATTACGCCCACTTTTCATATATCGGTAAATTTCAGAAATATGAAAACTTCGATATTTCGAAATTTAACAACGGTAATTTACTCACAACAATCTCTTAACAAGAAGGAAGATTTTTATGGACTTTACGAAAATAGGCGTCACTTATGAATACTTAAGTTTATATCCGTAACCGTTTTATGAATTTCTACCAAACACAGCTAAATTATTTCTTTAAGTCTAACTGAGCATATTATCGATAATGTTTGAAAAATGGGGAAAAACGACTCCTATTTACCACGAAACGGCAGGTTTCAGCATTGTGCAAAAAAACCATGTTTCATACGTGCGCCGAGTATTTATGTTCGGTTTCACCCGAACTTAGGTTTCTTTACTTGTTTTTACTTAATTTTTCTCTTTGTATAGTTTATATATTTTTCACTTGATATTGTTAAAAAATTGTTTTTCTTTCACTTTTTATGTATCTACGCATCGATTGTATTCTCTCGAATGTAAATGCTTTGCCGACGCTGCCACTCTCCAAGGTTTGAAATTAATTGGAGAATAATTGTGGATATCAGCTTGCGAACTAACATTTTCGCCAAGGTTGGAGATGAATTGGAGAATCATGTTGATATCAACTTGAGAGCTATGAATTTCTCTATGGCTAGAGAAATATATTCTGTGTCCTCGACCACCCGAGTTCAGCAAAACCTCTGTTCCAATAGTCCGAACTTGAATATGTATGTATGTTGAAAGAGGCAATAGATAAAGTCAGTTTCATAAAATCAAAATCAAAATATCGTTGAATTATTTTAATATCTATTGCAACATTTTATACAGATAAGACTAAAAGGTAGAAAAAATCAAATAAAAAACTTTTAGCTATACCACTTTATGTGAATGGACTAAAAAGTAGAAAATAATTTTTCCTAGACTCATAGAATTTGTCTTGATAAGTTCTGACTTTCAAAATTTTAACAATAGTCATTATAAACAATTTTTGATACTTAATATGAAGTGATATTCATAATTCATTAACAATTCCATTGCATTTAATTGACAATAAGTCTTTCATTCAAGATTCAAACTATATAACGCGCATTGAAATTTTACATCTTCAATTTAGACCTAACATTTCTACTGCGCAAGTACAAATTTTCATGTCAATACAATTTTTCACGTTAACGGCCGTTTTCTCAAGTAACCTCTAACTTTAAAGCTTACTTTATATTTAAAACTTACATTAAAATTTATGGTTGTGTCTAAAGTAATAAGGTTTTAAATTGGTTTACAACCAAGAAACATACATTCGTCGTTTTGAAATCGGACAATATAACAGTAATTTGCAGAAATACAAAAACTGCGATAAATCGGTAAGTACTAAAAATAATTTACTCAAAATTTATGTTTGCAATAATTCCTTAGCAAGAAGTACGAGTATAACAAATTTTTATAAAAAGGGCCTGTCACCGCCCACTTATGATTACATATGGTTGAAATCGGGCTAAAAGTACGCTCACTTTTCATATAACGGTAAATTTCAGAAATATGAAAACTTCGATATTTCGAAATTTAGAAACGGCAGTTTACTCAAAGTTGGTACTCACAGCAATCTCGTAACAAGAAGTAAGATTTTTATGGACTTAGGGAAAAGGGGCGTGACACCGCCCAGTCATGACTACTTAAGTTTATATCGGTAACTGCTTTACCGATTTCTACCAAGCACAACTAAATTAACGATAATGTTTGAAAAATGGTAAAAAACCACCCCTGCTTATCACGTAACGGTAGGTTTCAGCATCGTGAAAAAAACGATGCTTCATACGTAAGCCGGGTATTTAATGTTCGGTTTTACCCGAACTTAGACTTCTTTACTTGTTTACTTATGCTTCCAGATTAAAAGAATAAGGTGAAATCGGTTATATGAGTGTGCCACTACCTTTTCTTACAATTTGTTCAAACTAAATTTCCAGAGATATGCCCATACAAAAAATATACAGGCAGGTTGGCAGCAGGGACCGAAGATAACAATTATTAATTAAAACTGTCATTGAAAAATTCACTATGAAGCAAATGTTCTACAAATATGTGCAATATACCAATAAATTTCTTTTTGCGCCGAGAATCAAATTTGGCAATAAATTTTTTTTTGTAATTTTTATGCAAAATTCAAAAAAATAATAATAATTTTTGATTTTTATTTTATATATCAAAAATAACAATTATTTTTTATTTTTATGGAAATAATCTACAAGTAACGGTTATTTTCGATTTTTATAGTATATGTCAACTGTTATTGAATTCTTTTATTTATAAAAGTCATCAATAAAAATCAGTCAGTGACTTTTATTTTTTAAATCATACTTATAAAAGTCATTATCAGCCAGCATAGGTCGCTTTTAGTCCTTAATGCCCCATTTACTACGGCTTATACAAATGACTTAAAAAATTACAGTTAGTGACTGACTTTTATAAGTAAAAGTCACTTAATGATTTTTTTGATGACTTTCATAAGTAAAAGTCCTTATTAACTGTTATCTAAGACATATAATATAAAAATCCAAAATAACTGTTATTTGTAGATTATTTTAATAAAAAGCAAAAAAAAAACTCTTATTTTGGATTTATAAATTATAAATCAGACATAATTGTTATTTAAGGAGTAATTAAATAAAAGTCCCAAATTAATTGTTAAAGAGCGATTTTTATAATAAAAGTTGTAACTGTTACGCTCCCTGGTTGGAAAGTTCTGGTATGCGAGTGAAACTGGAAATAAAACTCGGAAAGTGAAACACCGAAAACCGCATGTTGGATTTGAAGTGAATTTAGTTCAAATTCACTCGGAAGTGAATGGCAGAACCTGCCAGCCTAAAATTTTTTTTGAAGTCGGTTAATAATCATGCTTTGTTAGGTGTTAGTTCTCGTTGTTTCTACATGATGTTGACCGCTAAAAATATAACTTTCGTGGAATAAAAGCTATTTATCGGTGAAAAGGAAGATTATTAACGTTTATAGACGCATGGGCAATTGAATGAAGATTACATGTTACCAGGAGACGCAAATATCAAGGCGCCCTCAGGCAAGGAAAGATAATCAGCAAGTTTAGGTATACGAATGTATGTATGCATGTATATATGAATGTTAGTATGTTCCCTGACAAAAATTGTGCGACTAATCTCTAAAGAGAGTATTCCCGGATTAGTCTCAATCGTGTAATCTCAATTCATGTGCGGCGTTGGAATGTAGAGAGAGTATATGCTTAGCAATCCAGAGCTCACAGGTTCCAAACGCAGCTGGGGCAAATTTTTATTTTTCGGGTATAAAGGGGAGCAATTGGTCTCTTCATAGGACGTGCACAAACAAAAGAGAACAGTCCAGTCCATACAAAGGGATGCAAAGTGGCATTAGTCGCATGTTCCTTTGCGACTCATCCCGGACACATCCCGGAGTCGTCGCATTTTTTGCAGGGTACATACGTATTTAAGTATGTATTTGGTTCTATGGCGTATTTGTTACTTTGCCTTTGCGGCATAAATGGTAAAGCAAATTCGAGCGAATCGCCACCGAGTAGGGAAACAAAACTCACAACTTTGGCAAAGGCAATTTGGTTGTGGCTGTGCTGGCTATTGATGCTGGCAGGCATTGCGTCGAAGGAAATTCCAAAATAATAAAGTTTCATATTAAGAAGAATCTCATATTGGGGATCGTTAAGTTTTTACGATCTTTTAATGGACTCTTGCAGCGAGCGAGCGAGTGAACAATATGTGCTACACAGCCAAGATCAAAAAGCTGCATGCAAACATTCATACATACATACAGTGGTGGTCACGAATTTAGCACACTACGATTTGGAAACATTGGGTCGTAGTTATAGACAAGTTTTAAAAATTAAAACGGTATTTTAATATAAACACTCTTATAAATCTGTCATAGTCAGCTTAAAAGACCTTTTATATTTAAAACGGTGTTTTAAATTTAAAATGAGGTTGGCGTGGTTTTCAAATCTTTCGATGAAGCTTTGTTGATTTTCTTCAACTTTTGTACAAAGTTTGAAAGAAAGAAATAATTAAAATTAATTTGAAAGAACAAAAAATAGCCCACACTGGGTGACAGTATAATTTTGTCCCGTGTTGTATATATATACGCATTGCTCAATTTATATTTATTTAAAATTAATTTGTTTATTACATTATTCAACAACTGGGTGAACGTATCATTTTGTCACGTGTTGTATATTTCCTATAAAAATCAAATTATTTACGTTAATAAATTATATTTTACAAACTTGTATTATCTACTTACGCCTTGCTGCACCATTTTCAAAAATTTTTATAGAAGTCAGTTGACATAGGATGAACTTGTTAAAATAATAAGTTTTTCCAATTGTGATTGGTTACTTTTTAATTTTATATGAATGGCCCTGTTTTGTGTCAATCTAGCAAAAACCTGCCTCTAGCATGTCTATAATCGACTAAAACTTAAAGCCTGCTCTAAACTTAAAGATTCATTTTAACTAGAAGAGATTTTAACTTACGAACCCTACGAAAAAAAAGTTTAGTTGTTATTAACAAGATTTGGTCATAGTAACCAAATGGTATAGCCTGATATAGCGAAATAAATATTTAGTTGGTGAACAATAATTTACCTGAGCCTTTTAGTTGAAACAAATGTATATTTGGTTATAATTACCAAACCACTATCTTCAGTGGAAAGTATCGTTATTTGAATCAAATCATTGTTCAGCAAAAATAAATAGTGATTTGGTTGATACAAGTTTTAAATTATTTTTGAGAACTTGTTGAGACTTGAATCACGTAATCTTTTATTATTGCCAAAATTGTTTCACGCAAATTTTGGCAATGGTTTCTGTGTTAATTAAAATGTTACTTTTCTTATTGTAATTGAAACTAATATTAAGCAAAAAATACAAAAGAACATGCGTAAACAGTTATTAATATAGATAATATATGGTGTTAAGAATATTCTGAAAGGAAACGATACATCAGATACAGTCGTGAAACACTCCGGTCTATATCTGCTGGTAGTGCTGGTTTACGTACACTGCTTTCCCATTGCATACATACATAACTACAAATTATAACTAAAGGCGTGTTTTATTTAACCAGAAATTTAAGCTACATAGTTTATATGGAAAACTTAGGGCCAATTTCCGATGAAAAAGTAAAACGGCACTTAAGTTTAATTATGCATTGTTATTTAAATTCCATTTGGCTTTCGTTGGTTTTCAGATCACTTTCATTTAACATTAGCAATTGTCGATAAAGAGATGGCGTGCTGTTTCTTGTTCCTTGAAATTGTTGTTGTCAGTTTCATTTCCAGTTGACTAATAGATGGCGCGCTCTTGGAGTTTTCGAGAGAAAGATTCTGCGAAAGATTTAAGGGCCTTTGCGCGTTGGCAATGGCGAGTACCGCAGAAGATTTAACGATGAGCTGTATGAGCTTTACAACGATGTAGACATAGTGCAGCGAGTTAAGATACAGCGGCTCCGCTGGCTAGGTCATGTCGTTCGAATGGACAGAAATGCTCCTGCTCTGAAAGTATTCAACGCGGGTCGCGATGCTGGTAATAGAGGAAGAGGAAGGCCTCCGCTGCGTTGGAAAGACCAGGTGGAGAAGGACTTGGCTTCGCTTGGCATTTCCAATTGGCGTCAGTTGGCACAGAAGAGAAATGACTGGCGTGCTGTTTTGGACTCGGCC
>JAPVRG010251227.1:8694-19968 GCA_029783565.1 Rhagoletis cerasi
ACTGCGCAATGATTTTTTTGTATGAAATATGAGCAGAAAAAAGGTTGCTCATACGCAACGTACGCTACATGGCGTATGAGTAACCTTCATTTCTGTACATATTTCATACGAACAAATCATTGCGCATTTTCATTTCTTCGTTCACAGCTTTTCTATTTATCCTTCGATTTTCTTCGCTGGCAGCACGATTTTTCGTAAAAGAACAAACTTTAATATAAAAACAAAAATTTATAAAAAAATTGTTTTCTCTTTTATTTTTCTCGAGTTAAAGTTTGAAGTTTTTTCATTTTTTCATAAAAAAAACATAAATATCTGGAATGATTAATTAATTTATCAGAAACTACCGGTCCTATGGAATAGTGATATGTGTACCGTTTATGGGGAATCTCGTTAGCTTTAATTATCTACATTTCATATTAAGATTTTTAAATTATTTCCTAAGTTATACGTGATTAAGTGGAACCACTTCCTCTCTTTAGCTGAATAACGGTAAATTGCAAATATCTCGAAAACTTATGCATAGAATAAAAAAATAATTCGATTTTCGGAATCAGTGAGAAATTCTACATAGGAATTGGATAGTGGCATCCAGTGTACATTTTTGCTGTAATCCAGTGTAATAATAATAATAATAATAATAATAATAATAATAATAATAATAATAATAATAATAATAATAATAATAATAATAATAATAATAATAATAATAATAATAATAATAATAATAATAATAATAATAATAATAATAATAATAATAATAATAATAATAGATTGGCGCTTACATATTATGCTAGTGTTTGCCCGAGTCGTAAGTCTACACCTTTTCTAATAGTACTTCAGAAAGCGTCAACTATTTTTCAGAATCATCAAATCAGATTAGTCAAATGTATGTACTTCAGAAACCACTATGTAAATGTAATTAAGGTGTGGAAGCAGCGCTCTACAATCAATTTAACATTACATAATCCTCCTCTTTTGAGAATATTGATATTACTATTCTGCAATATCTGATTGTAATATCTCCCTCGAACAGACTTTATTTAAGAGATGTTTGCATGACAAAAGGAGGACTATGTATACATACACATATAGCCTTTTTTGGGGAAAAAGTGTTAACTGTTTAAAAGTGCTTGTACATATCATATAGTATCTAAACTTTCTCAAGTTAAACTGATGGCACATTTTACGGTTTCTGAAACAATTGGAAAATGTGTAGTCGGGTAGACAAAAACTGCATACTCAGAATTTTCAGTTGACACTCAAAGTCTTGGCTTAGGGTTGAACTCCCATTTCCGATAGGCTCTTAACTTCAGAGGCCAACTCACAAAGAGCCATAAAACAACCAATTTTTAGCAATTTTACCATAAGGGTTATAAAACTTCAATAATGCTGAGTGGATTTTCATTTTGAACCGAACCATTTTTTGGAGTGGTTTTAGGTTCGGTTTTGTCATTTCAAAATAAAAACGTTTCGGTTCGTGGTTCGGAGTCCAGCCCTGCATTTAACCCTTATTTTACATAGAAAAATTTTAAGACTTAAAGACATTACGACGCTTAGCACGTCTTGTGAATCCTCTAATTTTATACATATAAATAATATGAATGAAAATAAGATTTCCAGTTCAAATATTATACAACTATCTGGCCTTAAGCCATTCATTCTGAACAAACATTAAAAAAAGATTTATTCAACCTTTGAGAAATTTGTAGCTGTAAAGTTGATATCCAACATCCTTTTCCAATAGTTCTCAAGCCTTGGAGAATTTTATAGTTATAAAGTTGATATCCATCTAAGTTGGAGAACAACAAAAACTAAACAAGTTTCCAAAAGTGGAAGCGTCATCTTTCGATTAGACACTCCGCATCATGCGCAATTGTTTAGCAAATAATTCTGCTACAGAATGGTTATAATGGTATGTAATATTTTTGAGTATTGAAAGATGAAAAAGCGTGAAATCTTAACTTAAAATCCGCTAAAACTCGATTATCAAAACGCTAAATGAATTTCTCTATATT
This sequence comes from Rhagoletis cerasi, assembly GCA_029783565.1. Taxonomy (NCBI): domain Eukaryota; kingdom Metazoa; phylum Arthropoda; class Insecta; order Diptera; family Tephritidae; genus Rhagoletis; species Rhagoletis cerasi. The sequence goes on from JAPVRG010251227.1 coordinate 10,710, forward strand.
TTGATGTGCTATAACTAATTTCAAAAGGCTATTGAGGAGTTGGAGAACACGCGCATATCTTACAAAAATCAAAATGAAAACACTGAAGAGCCAATGGTAGTCCTTGCACACACTTGCTTATGATACCTACGAGTATAAAATGTTAACACGCCACTCAGCAGATGTTTTATTTTAAAACTATCCATAATGGCCGTAACAACTTGCCGAGCAAAGTTACACAAACAACTCGTAAATTTTATGAATAAACTTTATGAATCGCTTTGCTCAATTTGTTATTAAAGCACAGCCAGCATTGTAGTATGTATTGGCCGAAAGTGCTATAAAGCGCAGCAAATGCAGAGCGATGCGGAAAGCAAGAAACCCGTCGACCGGAAGCCACATAAACCCACACATTCAGACAACAACTGGCAACACACCAAGTAGCAAATATCAACAGCTGTCGGCGAACACAATTTTATGGCCAATATTTATGGAAATACATATACACACAGACTTATTTATATAAAATTTAAAGGATGTAAAAGTTTATGCGCTGTTCGTAAACAACAGTTAAGTTTTAAAGCGTTACGCAAGCAGTAAGTCTATGTACTGTATTTGTTTTTAATGCTCGTACAACGTTTTTTGTTGCCATTGGAAAATTGGCTTTGCGCACGTACATAGTTAAAATGGTTTGCGGAGTTGTCTGTTGTTGAAGGCTTATTAGTGCAGTTGTTGTGCAGCTGCTGCAGTATCAATGAAATGAGGCTCTTCGCAGTTAAAGGCATAATTTAATTCTTCGTTGTTTTTTAGGTGGGTGTGATCACATCATTGCACATCGTAATTGCAACGGCTGATATTAAGTGGTCAGCCTTGCACCGCACAGAGTGGACATTTGCCAATTTAGGAGGGGACTCCCCAATTCAAGTGTAGTGGTAGTCTAAGAGATATGGACTTGAATTTTAGTGTCCGAGCTTTTATTTTCCACACACTGGTTTAGCTCCTAAGCTTATGAGAAATTTAAAATTTACTAAGGTTTTATTGATAAAATTAAAGAGGAAAGCATTTATTGTTGATACTACCAGGGTTATTTGCACTAGTTAGCAAAGGGAAAAGTAAAATGACATACGAATTTAAATTAAGTTTCCAACCAGAAAATAATGTGATATACCACTACCAGTATATCCATCTACACTGATGGCTCAAAGATGGAGGAAGCAATCGGAGGCGGTCTCAATTCGGAGGGCCTGCAAATCAATCAGTCCTTTCGTCTGCCGCACGAATTTAGCGTCTCCAAAGCAGAAATATACGCTATAGGGAGGGCGGTTAATCTTTTACTAAGCAGGACGGTTCCAGGCGATAAAGCTACTATCTTTGTCAATAGTCTGGCAGCCTTGAAAGCAGTAGGATCTAAAATAATGAAATCGGGAATTGTATTGTATGGAAATGTCGTGTCACGTAAGCATCACTGAGCCATATCAACGTCACTCTATGCTGAGTCAATGTGGACATATTTAGCACTATTTAAGGGGATGATTCGGCTGATGAGATGGCCAGATACGGCTCTGAGATGCCAATTAACGAGGCGGATAACTCTATACTACCAACGATCAGTGATCATGTTAGGAAAATTTATGAATAAACTATGGTCGTTACTAATGACTTGTGTAACAAGCTGGAAGACCTTGAGACCTAAAGACTATTATGGTAGGAAAAATACGAAATACCTCCTGAACACAATAGGTATGCAGTAAAAGTCCTTACCGGTGTAATTATGGGATAGTGTGCTATAGCACCAATGCTTCAACGATGGCGAATACCAACAAGTACTCTCTGCAGAAGCTGCCGCGATGAGGATAAGGAAGAATCAATTGACCACTTTCTGTGTCGACAACAGTCTGGTCGAGAAAGCGGAGGTGGAACTGTTCAGCAGAATATTAACATGAAAGTACTTAGCTTCTTTCTAAATAGGAACCCCTCGGTTGAGGATACATGCCTCTCCTGCACTCACTTACAGCCTTATTATGTATCACGAACGATAGGCAACACGAACGATTCGTCTACAGAAGAATGATTCAAAAATTAGTCCCGCGGCATCATTATAGCCGGTTTAAACGTAACCGAGACGATCGATCAAAAGCAAGACGAAAACGACGGATTCATAATAAAATCGCAGTCAAAGACGTTGTCGTCTGCAGACGAATCATTCGTTTTGTCTATCGTTCGTGATACATAATAAGGCCGTTACTTGAAGAGGGCACTCACTGTGGACAATTTTGTCTCCGAGTGAAAATATGGAACATTCCATACACACGCTCCTAACCTAACCAAACCTTATACTAATGTACTTAACAATTAAAGACACAATTGGCACTTTGCACATTTTGTTAAGTGTTTGAGATTTTGCTCAATTTCGGGATGTGTGTCGTACAAAAGTAAATAATAACATTTTTACCTCGCCTCAGACTGTTGTCATGCCTGCCGCGGGGTGACCAATTTAGGTAGGTAGGTTAGACTGGCTAGACACTATAAGGCTTTGCAGAGACTATTAATGTCCATAGCTTGGACCATGCGCAACGTTGAAAAAGATGCCAGTTTCCTAGGCAAACCCTAAGTGTGCCATTTTTTGGCAGCTGCTTCCAGATGCGGTAGAAAACCGATCCCCAGGAGGCAGAGCAGAAGCCAAAATATTGCTGGACATTCACAGAGAATGTTCTTCAGGGTATCCCAATTCATTCTGCATCGCATGAATATCATATAAGTAAGACCCAACTTAAAAGCATGCCATACCAACAAATAACGCGCTGTTAGCGCTTGTAGGGAGCTCGGAATATATTTATTCTATTGTTGCGCCTTTTTTTCTTATGGTGATTTCGTTTCTCCCAAAAAATTTTGCCCTTCCATGGTGCGAAATATGTTTGATGTTGCACTCAACCCCGTAAAAGGGCAAGTTTTTGCCTACTTACCCTTGTCTAGCTCACGCATTTCATAATATTTTCGTTTTAAGCAACCATCTGATTTTCAGGGCAACACTCTCCCCTGACAAAGCTTCAAAGGGCAGAGAATGTGCCTTTTTTGCCTTGCTAGAGTGCGACATTTTAAGAAACGAACACAAAATTTTCTCACCGATTTGCCTTTATTTTACAATCGAACACGGAAAGTGAAAAGGGCAATCAAAAGGCGACATTTCTTGTTAGAAACGAAATCACCATTAGTCTCTCTGCTTCTTCGTTGCCCGTGACGCCAGTATGCCTCGGCTTGGTTTACCTCTGTATCAGCGTATAATTTAGATATGGCTGCCCTGGACTTTACCACACTTATTGTGGAAGTGTTGTACGGATCATATTGGCTTTATTGTAGTCTGACTAACAACATAGATTTTAACTCTCCTGAGGCTAATATCCATGCCTGAAAAATGTTACAATACTCTGGCAGCTTATAAGACTTACTAAAAGTATGTTTACATATATAGAGATTATCCTCATTTTCGAGCTTAACTCCCTAATCTGTAATTAAAAAAAGAGATTAGCCATACAAAATTCCTCCCCCGTTAATTTGTAATTATAAAATAATCTCAGATTATACCGATAACTTTTCGGTGTTCACCCTAGTTTTATCGATTATTTTTGCGAAGAAGAGGAGAAATGTCAAATGTGAAAGTGAACAAAAATGGACGCTAGCAAGAAAAATAGGTTTCTAAACGTATTTATAATAAAATAGTAAGCTAAACTTTGTTTAAAGTGCTTAATTTAGCAGAAAAAAAGATCACAGTGTCACAGAGAAGAAATTGAACTTTTCCTTGAGTTGTGAAAAAAACAAGCACAACAAATTTGACATCTAGTTATCCGAGATTTGACTGTGTAAACGGGGTAATTAACGAACGAGCTTTGATAGAGATTATATTTATATGTAAACATACTTTAAGTTCAAGTTCTGCGCAATTTACTTCAGCGCCTTCGCTCTTGTCCATTTGGGACCCATCTGCATACACATGTACCGGGTAAGCCATACTCATGTCCTCCCGCCAGCTTTCGATTTCTATATTGGCTCCGTAATTCGTATCAAAAGTGCAGATCCGGGATCATGTAGTCAATCAATCCAAATAGTAATGACGCCATACTACTGTGATATAGATTTTCTGTAATTAGAACCACACTGACGGCAGCACTATATACTGTGCTACACGCTCCGCCAGCTGGCTTAATAGCCAAGAATATAGCGCTCAAAACTGCTACAGAGCTTAATGCAACGGTCCAGTTCAAGGCGAATTCATATAAGGTGATAGCGGTAGCACAAAAATAAAAACTATACCAAAAAATTATACGCGCGTTGACAAAAAGTACAAAACAAATATACAACAAACACATCATTTTGACAATCAGTACAAATTCGCCTTGAAATCAGCCGCTCTGGTAACACCAACTTATATTAATTCGCCTTGAACTGGACTGTTGCATTAAGCTCTGTAGCAGTTTTGAACGCTATATTCTTGGCCATCAGGTCAGCTTCCGGAGGGTGCAGCAGAGTATAGAGTGCTGCCGTCGGTGGGGTTCTAATTTCAGAAAATCTATATACTTAGGCTATCTTTTTCACAGCTGTGCAACAGACCAGTGCTGCATGGAAATATATCAGCCTGACGACTGCCGTTAAGACACAATGGTAGAGAGAAGGCGATAGGCCTCAGATGCAGTCCAACATATTTTTGCATGCATAGAGTGCAACGGAAGGTGATCGTTAAATCTATACTTGGTTTTTGGATGAAACCCAGCGCAATAGCGCTCCAAACTCATTTGAATCGATTTACATATATTTTAACCGACTTCAAAGAAAGGAGGAAGTTATCAATTCGTCGGAATATTTCTTTTGTATACGTTATCGCATAACTTTGGACCACGTAAACCGATTTCGATAATTCTTTTATACCGGAAAGGCGGTACCTCAAGGGTGGTCCCATACTAATTTCGTTTAGTTCCAGTCTTTGGATCATGAAGAAATTAACGGTACTCCTAAATTTTTATAAGAAAATTAAAGTCCGTTGTGTTTTTTGCTTAAAAATTACTTGTTTTTTGTGTAATTTCATTAGAAATATTTAAAGACAAAGACGTGTGATTTTCGTTACTGAAAAATATGTGCAAGGTATCACTACACAGCACTGTGTGAGATATATTTGTGTAATCGAATTCTTGTGGCGCAAATATTTGCGAGTTGAGAATTCTTTGCTTAATTTAAGTGCCTTTTAAAAAAAATTTGAGATAGCGGTGACCCCGATTGATGGCACTATTTATTTCCTTTAAATTCCGATCATTTTCGCCCGAGGAGTTGGTGAGTTGCAACCACCAACTTTTATGCAAAATATGGTCTGGCGAAAGCGTGACTGCCGATTTCCAAGAAAGGTAACCTTGCCATTTGCGGTAACTACCGCGGATCAGCCTTCTGAGGATTTACTGTGCATGTTATGCGAAGGCTCAAAGCCCACCATCAACGAACTGACTGGGCTTCATCTTACAAAAAGAGCTGCGAGAGGAGGATCGACAAGTAACATCTATTTGGCGATTTCAAAGCTGCTTTCGATAGGATAGCAGGAAGAGAATTTGTCTTTATGCCGCGATGTCTGAATTTGATATCCCCGCGAAACGAATACGGCTGTTGAAGAACTGACTTTGAGCAATACTACCGGCTCTGTCAGAATTGAGAAGAGCCTCATCGGGCCGTTTGATTTCTTCAATCTGATATTGGAAGAAATAACAATAGCCGCAGAACTAAATCGGTTAAGAACAATTTTTTACATGAGCTTCAACAAGCGCACCGTTTGTTCTGTCGGCTTGAGTAAAGATCTACGCAGAAGCAAAGCATTTGGGATTGGTGTTGAACGGGTACAAACCGAACTATTTCCTGCCATCAAACAAGCAGTCAACGAATTCGACTGTTAGCAGTTAACATTTCGAAAACATATACGGCATTAGCACTGATATGTGACTCAAAATCCAACGAAAAATCGCGCTCTACGGTAGAAAATCAGGCTTTATTAGTCTATCATCATGCCTGTAGGGATTCATGTCACAGAAGCGTGAGCGATTGCATGATCAGAACGAGAAAGATTCTGCGGAAAATTTATGGGCCTCTGCGAATTTGTAACGACGAGCATCGGAGGCAATGGCAGTTTCGGTGGCTAGATCATGTCGTACAAATGGACACAAACGCTCTGGCCCTGAAAGTATTCAACGTGGAACGCGCTAGTGGTGCTAGAGAAAGAGGAAAGCATACTTCACTTAACTGCTGTTTCTAATTGCCGTCAGTTAGCCAGAAGAAGGAAATTGGCTTCTACTCATGTTGAACTCGATCAAAATCACTTTTGTGGCATTCAGTTCCTTTAGATTTTCAAAATCTTACCCTGTGTACCGTTGAGAATGGTTGAAAAATAATTACCAACTAATGAAAGGAGTACACTACTGAGAATGCAATTACCAAGTCAAAGAGCAGAAAAAAAGAAAAGTGAAGTGGACTGTTAAGCTGCAGAGTACTGCATTGCAGCTGTAATTTGCATATCAATTGCACTTCCTCATATAATTACATGTATGAATATATATATGTATGTGCAGCTCGTTGTTTTATATGTTTATGTACGAAGTACATTAAGCTGTTCCACACTCGATACGAAGAAAATTGGATAAAATCGGGTGAAGGGAAGAACAGTGGTATATTCATCATGCAATTATTAAAGTTATAGAAGAGTATTTTAAGAACAAAGACTTAGTAGTTGGTGCATTCCTCGATATCAAGGGTGCTGTTAATAATGTGCTACCCAGTGCATCTGCCTGGCGTAGGGTGAGTGTAGATACCCTGCATAGGGTCGTTCTCTTATCCTTTCTCTGGATCGTCATCGTCCACGACGCCCTGAATAATTTGTGAAGAATAGGCAGTCAACCGGACGCTTATGGTGACGACGTGGAACTCATCGTCAGAGGAACGTTGAAAGTTACAAATTTGTCTGCTAGCTGCGTACTTGCTATTCATCTGGGATATACGGAACTGATTCTGGTCACCAGGAGATATATATAGTGCTTAGTGACCCGGCATTTATCGACTGATTGGCGTTCCACTTATGCTCTCTGCTAGAGTCAAGTATTTTGGTGTGATCCCAGACAGAGCTCTATCCTCAAAGCTAAATATTCAGGAACGGAAAGAGTTGAGGCCTTTATCGAAAGGTAATCTTATGTCTGTATGAAGCAATAATCATTGCCATTGTCTGGTGGAATTCACTAGAAAAGTCTACCGCAGTTAAGAAGTTAGAGCGCGTACAAAAAACCTCCCTTGTCGGAATCAGCGGGGCGCTCCGAACTATTCCTAATCTAGTGCTTTACGCTATGCTTAGCGTTGTATCCGCAGGTATTGCGCGTAAGAATGCCGCAGTGTGCTCCATCATCAGGCTAAGAAGCACTGGTTTTTCCTTCAACCCGGTGTATGATCACTCTACAATCTTTGGAAACTTCGACTTCAAACCTGAAGAAACTGATCGTCGTGCACCGGAGGCAGCTATGGTGATTGAGGGAGTGACAGCCTCGGGGAACAGATACCCAGTTAACGTTTTCACGGATGGGTCGAAGTTGGACGGTTGAGTTGGGGAAGGTGTGTTCTGTCAGAAACTCTATCGACTAGCGACGAAACAGTGTAATACCGATTACTGTGGCAGCCAAATGGCCATCATGGCTTTAGGATGCCTCGAAATCTAAACTTTTCGGGAATGTCTGACTTCCTTCTCCATCGCCTCGGATTACTTCCATGTAAGGCTGGGTCATCTTTGATGACAGGGAGGGCGCATGAGTTACTATAGAAAGCGGTGGACTACGACTAAGGTTTAAATATCTCAGCTAATATTAAACTCCCGACCAGCTAACAGGAGTGGAAAACAGCTGCCTGCGGAACTTCGTTCTGAGCACCCATCGCCTTTGTTAAAAACTTGATATGGTTTATCTGCAGTTACTGTTCCAGAAAAAATCTATTAATCGGTAAAAACAAAAAATAGCTAGCGAGGCCGTTACCTAGCCCAACGTTACACTTAAATGATAGAAAAATATTAATTTTGGAGGATCTGCATTGTAGTTAATTTGAAGGATCCCAGCGAGGCTTTCATAAGAATATAAATAATGTGAACTATGAACAATTGTTTTTCTGAAATGGATGTAATGTACTCTTATTGATTAATAGTTATCGACAGCGAAGAAAGACGCGTAAACATAGATTCATATCTGGCCAAGGACTGTCACTTTAGAATCAATCCACAAAAACTCTTTCGGGAATTTGTATGCAGTTACACCCGCAAACATAGTTGACCGCGCTAATGAGTTTACGCGTCTTTCTTCGCCGTCAACTATGTTAAGAGGCTTTCTTCGCCGAAGTTTTCTTTAAACGTATTTTTTCGCGGTAAACTTTTGAGCTCGCGTCTTTATTCGTGTCTAGTGAAGTTATGTTTTCTATGCTATTGATCTCCTTGAAAAATTAATCAGATTTTCATTTTAATAAAAACCGCATTTCTAAAATTGCTTTTAAAATCAATTTTTTTGTTGGAGTTCTTCTATCATCTATTAGTATTTACTTAAAAAATTGATGAGCTTAATTTTTTCAATGAAAAAAAAAAACGCACTTTAAGAAGTTTTTTCCACGCAGTTTAGCTTTTAGCTCACATAAGACCCTGTATTTAAACAAATTTTTTAATGGGTGTATAAAGTACATAGTGTTGGTCTTTTATTCTGATGAATCCTAATAACTATAATTATTTTAAAAGCAACTGCCGCTATAATCACTCACCGGTACAGGTGATGCCGCCATCCATTGCTGAAAGAGATCGGACGTCACGGATGGTCGCTTCGGAGGCTTTCGGGAATCGATAAATTCGTGCAATCGTATCAGTGCCTCTGGCGGCGCACGCTCCATCAGCCATTTCTCGAAAGCTTCTGGCTTTTCCTCGAACAAACGCGCCACTTCGTCTACCTCTTGCTGCGTGGCCTCACGACGTGCGACTTTACCGCCATTACTGCATGTGGCTCCCCGCTCGGCCGCTGCGGCAAGTGTCGTCGTCGCCGTGTTCGCTGTCGGACTGCAGCAACTCACCGGCGAATTGAGAGTCGTACTGGCTGCACTATTGTTGGGCGAATGCATTAGCGTCGCCATGTCACAAGCGGAAATCAAGTTAGTTGTGCTGTTGCTGGTGGTAGTGGTGGCGCCATTGTCGGTGGATTGTGTGCGTTCACGCGGAACTGCCGTGAATGCTGTGGGTGATTGAACT